>PVKN010018680.1:0-16731 GCA_004027915.1 Capromys pilorides
TTTCCATAATGGTTGCACCAGTCTGCATTCCCACCAGCAGTGGAGAAGTTCAAACCTTTCTTTTCAATGAACTAGGAGAAACTAGCAGTATAACTATCTTAACTATCTTGTATATGTATATGTATTTATATTTTTTTCTTTTCCCTTTCTTCCTCTCTCCTTCTTCCATCTCAGTTTGTCTTTTCTTCTGAATTGAATTCACAATGTCTATTTTACATTTTGGATCTTATTTGCTCATTCAGTTTCTCACACTAGAGAGACAATATGATGTTTACCTATGTGAGTCTGATTTATTTCCCTCTTAGAGTGGTCTCAAGTTGCAGCCGTTGACCAGGGAGTCTCAGGTTCATCCTTTAAGGCTGAGCAGTGCTCCATTGTATTTACTAAAAAACCACATCTTTTTTTAAAGAGAAAAACAAAAACATATAACAAGAACAAAGACAGAAACCAAGCAACATAAAGCAAGACAAAGGGCACAGAATTTTAATATAAGAATAAAAAATTAACAATAGTTTCTTTACGTTATGTGTTGTTATCACCAGATTTGTTGCTCTGATGACCAGATATCGACACACAAGATTAATCAAAAAAATACAAAATGGTAAGAAAAAAAAAACTATTGGAAATGATACAAAATTTCATTAAACAAGGTAATAGGAATTTGACAGTTGTTGTATTGTATATTGTTACGTTCAGATTAGTTGTTTAGGTTACTGGACAAAAACTTGTAAAATCGGATAAAAAAATATAAGAATTAAAAAGGAGAAAAATGAACAAATAGGTAAAAAGTTTCAATATTAATTGCTCCTTTCAACAGACCAGCAGAAATCAGCAGTACAAATAGGCAAACCATCCTGCATAGGTACATAAATGTATCTTTTTCCCTTCTTCTTTTTGTGCTTTTCCTCATCCTAGTTTTTCCTTCCCATTGAACAGCGTCTTTGCCTTTCACAGTATGGATTGTACCTTTCCGATTTTACTTACTCTTTCAGCTTCTCACACTAGTGAGACAATACACGCTTGCACATGTAAGTCTGATGTATTTCACTTATCAATGTAGTCTCTAGTTGCATCTATTTACCTGCTGAAAGCCTCAAATTTATCATTTTTTATAGCAGAGTAATACTCCATCATGAAAAATCACCACATCTTTTTTTTATCTATTCCTTAGTGGATGGGCATTTGGGTTATTTCCAAATTTTAGCTATAGCAAAGTGTGCTGCTTTGTGCAGAGGTGCACATATATCACTATAGTATAATGTTTTTAGTTCCTCTGGAAAAATACTTAGGAGAGAAGTAGCTGACTTGAATGGGATCTCCCATTTTGAGGAATCTCCACACTGACTTCCATAGTGGTTGTACCAGCCTGCGCTTCCACCAACAGTGTGGAAGGGCTCCTTTTTCCCCACAGATTCTCCAGGATTCGTTATTGATTGACTTCTTGATGACAGCCCTTCTTTCTGGCATAAGATTGCATTGTTTTAATTTGGATCTCTGGAATGACCCATGATGTGGAACAGTTTTTCACATATTTATTTTCCATTTCTATCTCATTTGCGAAGTGTATATTCATCTCAGATGCCCATTTTTGGATTAGGTCTTTTAATTTTCAAGGCCTGTTTTTAAAAATTCTTTATATGTTCTAAACAGGAGTCATTTGTCTAAAGGACACTCTGCTATAATTGGTTCCAACTTCTTGGGTTTTACTTTTGCTCTGTTGGTGATTTCTTTTGATGTGCAGAAACTTTTCAAAGAGATGAAATCCCAATTGTTGATTCTTTGAAATATTTCCCATTAGTTTAATTTTTGTTCATAAACTCTTTACCTACTCCTATGTCCTTAAGGTTTCTATCTACATTCTCTTACCAGAAGATTTAGTGTTTCAGTTTTAATATTTAAATCTTCGATCCATTTTGACTGTAGTTGTGTACATGGTGATAGGCATGGGTCTATTTTAAGCCTTTGGCATGTAGAAAACTGATATTTCCAGCATCATTTATTCAAGGGCTACCTTTCTTCCAGTGAAGATGTTAGGCCCCTTTGTCAAAGATAAGTTGACTCAGAGTGTTTGTAGTTGTATCTGCATCTTCTAATATGTTCCACTGACCCCTGGGTCTGTTTTTGTTGCCAGTACCATGCTGATTTTATCACAGTAGCTTTATTGTACAATTTCAAGTCAGGGTTTGTGATGCCCCATGCCTTTCCTCTGTTACCCAGAATTGTTTTTGCTATTCTAGGTCTCTTCTTGTTCCAGATGAATTTTAGGAATGTTTCCTCTAGATCTGTGAGGCATACTAATGGTACTTTAATAGAGATTGAATTTAATCTGTATAATAATTTTGGGAGTATGGCCATTTTCACAATGTTGATTCTTCCTATCCTAGGAGCAGCAAAATAGCTCAGAAGACTAAGCATATGCTTAGGCAAGTGCAGAGACCAGGGTTCAATTCCCCAGTACTGCATGCCTCACTGACCACATCTCTGGGCATGCTGAGCCAGTGACCAAGTCTGGATGTGGTGGCACATGCCTGTAATCCCAATGCTGGGGGTGCCAAAAACAGGAAGATTACTAGGAGTCCAAGCTGCCTAATGAGACCCTGCTATAGTTTGTCTCTAGGTGTTCCCACCAGGCTTCGTGCAGTCATGTGGCAGACTTCCAGAGTTTGAGATTAACTCATGGTCCACTGGGATTATGGGTCTTAGTACTGCTAGGATTATGGGTGTGAGTGCTTTACCCAGCTTGAGGCAGAGAGCCTGAATGTAATATAAGAGAAGCAGAAAGACAGACTGCCTCTCTGCTGCCGCTGTGGCTGCTCCTTCTCCCTTGGCTCCTCTTGCTCTTTGCTGCCACCATGAATTGATGCTCTCTACCCTGTGCCCTTCTGCCTTGAAGCCAGCTGGGTATGGACTGAAACCTCCAGTAACTGTGAACTGCATAAACCTTTCCTTCCTTCATTTTGGGTGTCAGGTAATTGCCCCAGCAATGAGAGAAGAGGGACTGACACAGACTCTGTACCAAATGCGTATATAAAAAATTAAATAAATAAAAATGAAATATAAATGCACAGTGTTTGCTCTTTCTATCTAGAAGCAAAGAATATCTTTCTATTTTCTTAAATCCTTTTTGATCTCCTTTTTCAGAGCACTATAATTTTCACTGTATAAATCTTTTACTTCCTTTGTGAGATTGATTCCCAAATATTTCATTTTAGGGGATGTTATCATGAAAGATGTGGTTTCCCTAATTTCTCAGTGAAAGCCACATCTTTTTTATCCATTCCTAAGTTGATGAGTATCTTGATTGTTTCCAAGATTTACCTGTAACAAATTGTGCTGCTATAAACATGGGTGCACAGATACTGCTATGGCACAATGTTTTTTTTATTATTATTATTTTTATAGGAAGATGCAGAAGAGAATAGCTGGATTGGATGGGACCACTAATTCTAGTTTTTTAAGCAATCTTCACCCTGTATTCCACGATGGTTCCACCAATTTATACTCCCTCCAACAGTGGAGAAGTATTCGTTTTTTCCCCACAACCCAGCCAGCATTTAGTATAGGTTGATTTCTTGATAACAGTCATTCTATCTGGGTTGAGATGGAATCTCAGTCTTGTTTTAATTTGCATCTCTTGAACGATCAATGATGTTCAAGAAAACCTTCTTGTCTTTATTTCCTCTTTATATTTACTCATCTGAGAAGTGCATTTCAGATGCCTGTGCTGAAACCTAAAACCAGACCCATGTCTATCATCATGCACTAAACTAACACCGAACCCTAAATATTAAAGCAAAACCCTAAATCAACTGGAAGAGAAAATAAGCAGAAACCTTGAAGACATAGACATAGGCAGAGGCATCACGAACGCAGCCCAGACTGCCCATGAAATGCTACAAAGAAGCAGCTACGTGGATCTCGCCTTATTGAAAAGCCTTTTCACAACAAAAGAAACCACTGACAGAGTGAAAAGACAACCCACAGACTGGGAAAAAAATGATAGCCAGTTGTCCCTCAGACATAGAACTTACAGCTGGAACACATGAAGAACTGAAAAAAAATGAGGCCTCCAAAATTGGTCATGGTGTTTAAGATAAAATCACCCTTCTCCATCTGCCCACAAAGTCCTCAGATCAACCTTCCCACCTGAAGACCACCTCCTCCTGTTTTTCTGCCACCAGTGCTATTCCAGGCCCACAGCACTGGCCTTCAGGTCCTCTACTTTGACAATTCCAGCCCTTCTCTTGGAACTCATTTTTCAGGGCTCAGCTGGAAAGTTCCCCCCAAATCTCTGGGTTCTCCAGTGGTTTCTTTTCTTCTCACCAGGTGTGGTCTCTTTCCAGAATGCATGGCATTGTAAATAAGTGGTCTGCTATACATTGTGCGATGGTACCTTCCTTACCAGGCTGAACTAGGCAGATGGCAGCTACTCAACGAAGTGTTGGATGCCTGGGAGCAGAGAACAAAGGAAGGAGGAAGAAAGAGAAGAAATGAAGGAAGAATGGGAGAGAGGTAGGGACGGAGGGAAGGAGGGAGGAAAGGAGAGCCCTAAGAGAAACCTCAATATGGCCGCCTGATGAGTCATTCAGGTGCCCCATGGTGACCAACTGCAGCCCAGCTGCTAGGAATGCTGTCAGAAGACAGCCTGCCCCTTGCTCCCTTCAGGAGGAGCTTCTCCCATGGGCACAGCCCTTTTCTGAGAGCCCTGGCTTGCCTTGCTCAGTGACCAGTGGGTCCATACTCTCAAGTTCTGGTTTAGCCAACTTTACAGAGCCAGTCTAGCTCTGAAGCATCCCATGGCTTGCTCAAGCTGTTGTCAGAGCAGCATCTCCCTCCACCTCACCCAGGCATGGGTGGCCCTGGTTCCCAAGCATACCACAGGCACCCATGTATCAATTTCCTTCCCAAGAAACTCAACCAGAGCCCCTCAAACCCTAGGAAGCCTCTCTCCTTACAAAGGGAAGGTCCCAAGGTCAACCACAGACCAATCTCCAAAACACAAGTTCCCAGATGGAAAAACACCACGTGAGATTCCCAGCAAATTAAGTTGAGCCATGAAGGCTTTGTCCAACTTCTTAGAAGAAATGGCCCTTTGGGGACCACTAGTAGAGTCAGTAATGAGACATCTAGAAGTTTCTTTCACATGATGGAAGATAATTTTAAGAGAAGAATAAGTCACAAAAAGCATAGCCTGGTACCTGGCAACACACTGAATAGCCAATAAATGTTTGTTAGAATAATGAAGGCTTCTTTTTTTTTCTTGTTCTCTGTTTCTCCCCTAAGAGCTAAAAATCTGAAAAGGATAATAAGATGAACACATTCAGTCCCATGGTTATTTTTCTCCAAATCACTTGTTTTTAGCATAAAAGGGATAACTACTTGTGATGTATTTTTCCATTACTTTCTTTGTGCAGGAGGTTTTTTTAAATTAATTTATTCTCTTTCTGCACCAGGTTGTCTCATAATTGAGGATGTGAAGTGCCTGTCTTCCAAAGGCTTTTTGGTGGTGTCTTTTTTTGCTGTTAAAGTCTTTGTCTATGCCCGTGATCCCTGCCAAATTGCCCATAGAACAGCAATCAAGTGCATAAATTATGAGACCACATAGAAACTGTGCACATCTCTTTGGGTCTTAGTGTCTTAAGAAAGAAGTTTTATTTTGCAAAGCAAACACAATCCAACCTTGATTAACTGGAACATTTCAGGAGTGGGGCATTTTGAATAATTTAATTTTCTGGGTAATTTCCGCTTAACCAAAAATCCATCAATACTTGCAAATCCTGAGGTAGAACATCTTTACAAACTGTGTTGCTGTTCTTACCATGCCTAGGAAGGGTCAGGGGACATCATGGAAAATTTGGGAGGCTGGTTTTGGTCATGCTATGGCAGAAAGTTGGACAGTGCCCCCGCTTTGTCTCTTGCTGAAGACAGAGAAAAAACCCTCTCCCTAAAAGGAAAAAGGTGGAAACCAAGGGCTGGGGTCATCACCACCAACTCTAGATCCTCCCAAGTGCCCGTGTCAATGTGCATCTTAGTCCATCGGGCTACAGAAGTTTGTAGCATGTTGTGTCTGTCCCCACAGAGAAAGCCTTCCTTTGAATCTGTAACTGTTTTCTGTGTTTTTTCCCAATGGTCAAGTGCACCAGAGGATGGTACAGTAACAAGTAGAATAAGGGTTTCTTTCCTCCTGATTCTTTCTCCTCAAAGTGGAAGGGGGAGTAGGGAAAAGGGAGGAAGAGGTGTTGTTGATTGAACCATCATCAAAAGATGCCTGTTGTGTGTAGGCTTTGACAGAAATCCTAATGCAAGTGCCAGAGCTCCACGGGGATACAGTGGAGAAAACACAGGGCTGGACAAGGAACTTGGACTCTGGTTCTGCCTTAGAAAAGCTTTCTGCCCACTCCAGTCTCAGTGGCAGTGTGAGGGTCTGCAGTAGACTGCAGTCTTAGTCTCCCTCGATGAGGGCGTCTTGGGCTCAGCACTATTTGCCCTGTGGTCCTGGCACTTCCTTGTTATGGCTGTTACCTTTGCTGTCCCTTGCAGTTTGCTGAGAAGCATCTCTGGCCACAGAGGTGGCCACCGTGATGAGTCCCCAACTGGCCCTTAGTGACAGACTGCAGCCCAGCTGCTGGGAGTATTGCCAGAAGACCGCCTTCTCTTTGGTCCCTGAAGGGTTCACCTCCACTGCAGCGTGCCTCTCCTTGCCTATGACACTAGAGCTGTCTCCAGATGCCACCCAGTGTCCTCTCAGGAGGAAAATTGTCCCTTCTTGATAACAATGACCTTGAAGAATCATTTCTTAGCCTTCTCTAGGAAAAAGAAAAAAAAAAAAGAATCTGAAAAGACCACATTGTACATTAACCATCTGTCGTTTCTCTCAAGGCAGTTGGATCTAACACAGTGCTCACCTGGCTTTTCTTCTAAAGGGGGTTCCAGAGGCATTCATGCCCTAAGTGCTAGAGCAGCTGAAGATAGACGTGCAAGCAGAGATGCCCCCACATTACTGCACCCGGATGGAAGGAACACTCACTTACCTTCATTGCAGCACCCCAAAGGGCAAGAAAATCTATAAGCATAAGATTAGTGAGACACTGTCGTACAACTTTCTCTGTCTCATGTGAGAAGAATTGGGGATGTTAGCTTAAAGCAGGAGCAGACGATTCGTCCTTTACTGCAGAAAGTAAGAAAAATATTTACTGTCACAAAATATTTTGAATAGGGTAAAGATACACTTTCGAATACCCTTTCACTCTTTTTTTATTTAAAGAAAAATAAAACAAAATTTCATAATCAAATAAGAAACTAGCAATAGTTATTAAACAGGTGTGTATTATCTTCAAAGTAGTCCCTCAGTCTGACACATAAGACAAAAAGATTCTTACAAAAAAAAGAAATAGATCTTTCTTGCTGTATAAAGCAGTAACATAAATGAAACCAATAGGTATGTATTGAAATATTTTTTAAAACAATGGAATTTGCAGTTTGGGCAGGTATGTGAACCTCCCTGTCTCACACCCATCCCTCTCCTCTTTGGTTCTTTATTTGCGTGCTCTTCCATGCCTGTCCCAAGCCACTGCAGACATAGTTACCTCAGGCCCACTGGTTGAGAGAACGCTGGGGCAAACTAAGCAATGGGAAACTGGGGCTAATTTGGAAATTGTTCAATGGGAGGTTGTGTGAGAGGCCCCTGTACACCTGTAAGCATGAGATGGGTCTTCAGGGAGAAAGTGATTGGCTTGTACTATTTATCTTAGAACCTCTGTTTCACTCCTTGAACTCCGGGTGAGCCATTTTGATTTGTTAACCCCAGGCACTGCTGCAGTGGCCAAGCACACCAAGGTGAAGATTCCATGGTGAAGGCCCTTGGTAGTCAAGTGTCGAAGCACCTCCTTTTCTAGCTCATTGGCCTCCATACATCCAGGTCTTTATTTGAATGTGAGAACTTTTTTAAGTAGAACTTCATTGTAACCTGTGTTAAGAGGTGGTATTTAAAGGGGTTCTTAGAGCAAATTGCACTTAACTAGAGCACTAGCCCTTGTGATTTATGTATCATACAGACTATGGGTAGACAGCTGGCCTTCCCTTTATGATGGAAGCAACAGAACTGAGTCCTGCTGCGTTGCAGCCTGCTGCACACCATGTATCCATGGACAGGGCTGGACCTCTCCGGCCCATATGCTACACTGCAAGGAATCACCCATTCACTCACACATCAACATAAAAATAATTCACCTACCTTGGGTTGAAATAACTGTGGTCCAATTGAAGGCATCTCAGTAGCGGAGGGCGTTGAACTTGCCTCTAACAGAAATGGAGCAAAGCTGGAAACACATCTGTCAGAGATGGAGAAAAGGTCCCAGATACAACGGAGCAAGTCTCTTCTGCACTCACAGTGCAGAACTCAACGTGCTGTCATCATGCAGGGGTCTTGAGAGTTACTCTCTGCTGTTGTCAGCAGAACCAAATCCATTTGTTCTTTGACCCAGAGCCCAGGCCCAGAGTGTGAGTGAGATGGCCCAGGGTCCACCTGGTCCTCATTCCTCCCAGAACCCACGCAGGGCATGTGAGTGAGATGACCTGGGGCCCGCCGGGTCCTCATTTGACCCAGAGCCCAGGAATGGCTTGTCTGGTGTGGAACCCTGCAGCAGAATTCTCTGTAGAGACAATAGAGTCAAGACCCACCCAGCTGATACAGGAGCAGAACATCTTGCCAGACTGACACAGCAGGTTCACCTCCAAAGGCTGCAGCAGGAAGAAGTGGAGCTCAGCAGTCAGACCCAAGTCACAGTCAGCTGGATGAGTTTGAACTTGGTAGATCCTGATCTGGTGCTAAGGTAAGAACTCCACCAAAGCTCTACACCAAAGGTCAGAAGACAAACCTATAAAAAATGACAAAGAGAAGGAGCAAAATGCACTCTCAGAACCTGAGCCCACGCAGAACAAATACAGAAGACAGTAGCATAGAAGAAATTAGAAATCACACACCTGAAATCCCTGAAATAATAGCATCTGAAGTAAAGAAACAACTGCAGAAAGGTATAGAGGAAATCAGATCAGAAATAATTTCTGAAGTAAGTAAAGAAATGATATCTATAATGAAAGAAGTATTAAGTGCTTCTAAAGAAGAGACTGATAAAAAAAAAAAACAGAGGAGAATACAAAAATGATGAAATCCATGAATGAGCAATATAGGAAAGACATAAAATGCAGGAAGCAGATTCAAAGTCCTATACAGGAAGTTAAAACCTCAAGCACAAGGTGGCAAGACCTTTTTTCAATGAAAGTGAAAATAGACTTTAGACCTTGAAGACACCATTGCAGTTAGTGAAAAGGTAAGGCAAGATCTCTTAAAAACAACTAGGAGGTAGGAAAAAATAATTCAACATTTGCAAGATGATGCAAAGATGAACAACATGACATTAGTAGGCATCAATGAGAAAGAAGGAGTCATTTGTATATAAATTTCTATAATTTATATACAAATTATATAAAAAGAATATGGACAGAAGTAATAGCAGAAAACTTCCCAAATGTGGGGAAACAATTTGACATTCAGGTAACTGAAGCATATGGAACTCCAAATGACATCAGCCCAATTAAAAGCACAACCAGACATATAATAATCAAGATCCCAGAAATTCATCACAGAAATAGTATATTAAAAGCCACTAGAGGGCTGGTAAGATGGTTCAGTGGTCTAAAGCACCTGCTTAGAAAAGCTTAGGCAACTGCAGGGACAGCGGTTCAATCCCTGGCCCCACATGCTGCACCAGCCCCACCCCCAGGGCAGGCAGAGCCATTTATAATACAAAAATAAATAAATAAAAATAAATAAATAGTTTTTTTTTTAAAGCCGCTAGAGAAAAGAAACAACACACTTAAAAGAAAACCCATCAGAATAATGGCAGATTTCTCTTCACAAACCATCAAGTCAAGAAGAGCATGGAGCAAAGTATTTCAAGTCTTGCAAGAAAAGAAATTCCAACCCAGACTCATATACCCTGCAAAACTCTCTTTCAAGTTTAATGGAGAAGTGAAATACTTCCAGGACAAAGAACAACTAAAGAATTTCATAATAACAAAGCCAACCCTAAACAGTTTAATAAAAGATATTCTAGAGAGGGATCAAAATGACCACAATTCCATGAAGGAGAATGGAAAGAACCCACCAAATAGGGCAAATAATTAAACACAGGAGAAAAAGAGGTATACAAAAGCAGGCTTTCAACTATTCTTTTATATACAGCAGTAAAATATGTCCATCAGCATATTCAACAAATGGACTTTTGCTGCACCCTATGGGTCATGATTCTGCTTGGGTCTACAGGGTGGATATCAAGGAACTAGCAGTAGCTCAGTCCCACAAGTGACACCTGGCCACCAGTAAGCATCATGGACACTGTCCAAGTTCACAACATACTAGAACTTTATGCGATGTCCTATCCCTAAACTGTTGGAAGTGCTGGTCATGTATTTGTCATTCCAGTATTTATGTTATGTTTTATTCTTAGTGATCCTTTTCTATCATGAAAACTTTTTTAGTTGAATTGTTTTGAACTATTTAATCTTGAATTAATATTTAGTTAATTTTCTGAATATTGTTTAATGTTAATTTTTGTTTTAAGATTTATACTGTATCTTTGACTTACAATGTACTTACAAGACATGGTATTTTCTCCTAGTATTAGCAACTTTAAAAAGTATATTTCCATTTTCCATTGATTTTATATTATTTCTTCCTTATCTTTTTTCTTTCAGTCCTTTGAATTAATTAGTCTAGTTTCTTACCACTTACTCTTTTTTTTCTAATGTGGAATAAGATGGTATTTAATTTTGTTCTTCCATAATTAATTTCTAAAACATCAATTTGCTTTGCATTTAAAAGTATGGAAGCAGATCTTCCTGCAGAATTGGGAGCAGTGCCTATCTGTGTAGATCCCCAACTCCACCACCCTTGGGAATCCCTTGGCATTCACCAGCCAAGCAGCCAAAAAAAACACTGAAACACAAGCACACATTTATGCCAGAGATTATCATAAGGTAATTGTGGCCCAGATGATGATGCCTGTCATCCCAGCACTCAGGATGCTGAGTCCAGAGCATCATCATGAGCCAGAGGCCAGCCTGAACTACAAAGTGAGGTCCTGCCTTAAAAAAACAAGGCTATGTATATATATATATATATATATATATATATATATATATATATATTCCTTTGAGATTAAGTAATGTGATAATCCTTTGATTTGAAATGTCATTTATGCTATTGTAAATTTTGACTAAAAGAAATTTATCTGTATACCAACACTTCCACTTGTGGCTACCAATTGTCTTGGGAACAGAAAGAACAAGTAGAGACCCTCACAACACTTATATCTTTTAGATTAGCTCTATGATCCCCCAATTGTGATGCCTACACCACTGAGGGTATAGAGATGATATGTAAGAGGTAAGCTGAACGGTTTTATTATATTTTACTACATATTAGAAAATATACCTAGGCAGCAAATTATGCTTGAGATTTCACAGATACTACCGCTTCAGCAGTAATCTCTTCTTCAATTTGGAGACTATTTATATAAAATTATTGTGTAAATGATGTACCCATATGTAACCTGTCTATGCTGTATTTCCTTGAAAATAAGACCTAACCGAAAAAGAAACCCAAGCATGATTTTTCAGGCTGCTCATAATATAAAACTGAGCCCCAAATAAGCCCTGGTTAACGTCACCAGCCAGAGGGAGGCATTTAGTTTGTTCATTGCAGCATGCAACAGATGTATTGAATTATAAGGCAATAATATTAGTATGTAATTAAGTATAAATTATTAATGTAGAATCACTATGCAATAGAAGCAAGACAGTATATAATTCATATATGCTCAAATATAAATAAGTTGCTGCCATTAATATTGAAGTTATAAGGTAAATTGTAGTTAAGTATTTGTAAATACTGGAGCAGGCACCACTGTGAGAGAAGGAGACATGGATGTGAACAGATGAACGCGAGACTTACTGCCTAGTGGCCCACTGGAGCAGGCACAATGCACGAATAACACGCGCACTTGGTGACAAACGGCTGTGGTTGTGTCTAAGATGAGTCTTCATTGTTTAATGCATTGGATGCTGTGATGGACATACTCAGTGCACTCATGTGAAATAGAGAAACACTTTCTGAGCATTGGTACCTAAGATTATTTGTTACTTTTTGGTGAGCCATCATTCTTTTTTTTTTTTAACTTACTTACTTACTTACTTACTTTATTTATTTATTTATTTATATATTTATATATTTGGTACAGGGTCTTGCTTGGACTCATAGTGATCCTCCTGTCTCCGCCTTCCCAGCACTGGGATTACGGTGTACACCACCACGCCCTGTCTCAGTGACCAGCTCAGCGTGCCTGGGGTTCCTAGGCTGGTGTGATATGCAGTACCAGGGATCAAAGCCAGGTCTCCTTCTGCTTGCCAGGTAAGCACTAAGACCACCAAGCTCTCTCCCTAGCCCTAAGCTTCCATTCTTAACTGTTACCACTTTTGCCAGCACCCCTGACTCATACATGTTTCAGTTAATGCTTCACTGAACAGAAATTTTGTCAAGCCCAGCCCACAAGATGTTTTGCATTGGGTGAAGAATTCATGGGTAAAATAACTGATGGCTGTGTTGCCAGTGTGTACACGCAAGTTGTATGCATAAGAAGAGCTCATCTAAGGAGTTCTCTATTGCTGCCATGAAAGACTGGGGCCAATGGTTCTATAGGAAATGGAGTTGCAAGTAATTCCAGTGAGAATTCGGGGTTTGATGAGTTACAATGATGACAGAAGACGACTTGACTACATTGAATAAATGTAGATCTTTGTGAGCGAATATAGATTGCTGTGCATGAAAAAATAAGAATCTTCTGAAAAGAAATCCTAATGTATCTTTTGGAGCAAAAAATAATATAAGAGCTGGTCTTATTTTGGGAGAAATATGATGTGTCTGGTGTCAGGCATTAAGATGTTTCTCTGATGGCTAATAGTTAGAAATATGGATTAAATTATTACTACAACAGTTTGATGAATTAGGAACAAAGCAATTACTTGCTGCCAGTTATTACATCTGTTCCTTCCAAGCTCTCACTCCCCACTTTCTTTCTCCCAGTGCATTGTGCCCCTATTGGCTTCCAGAGTCTTCAAGAGGTAGAGATACACAGAAGAATGACACTTTGTTGGGTTGTCGGAAAAGTCTACTTGTTCTCGCAAAGAATATATGTGCGATCTTCATGAGGAGGTATAATTTTTATGTGAGGATATTTCCTGTTGATGAGCAATATCAAATATCCAAGAAACATTAAAGCCAAGGGGTAAAGTTTAGGGTTATTGCACTGTGGATAGTGCCCTCATGTGGCTTCACAGTTTAGCTACATTTTAAGAATTTAAAAACACGGTGTCGTGTTACAGACACTAAGATATGGTAGATAATGTCAAGCAAAGCAGATGAGAAAGAGAAACAGCTCAAGAAAATATGATAGTTCGCTACGTCCTAATCCTTTTGGGGAACAGCATGGGAGACCAATATGGTGGACAAGTGGTCCAGTCACCTAGTAGGGAATAATCAGATGTCAAAAGTATACAAGAGGGGCCGGCAAGATGGTTCAGTGGTCTAAAGCGCCTGCTTAGGAAAGCTCAGGCAACTGCAGGGACTGCGGTTCAATCCCGGGCACCAGATGCTGCGCCAGCCCCACCACCAGGGCAGGCTGAGCCAGCCATAAAATAAGTAAATAAAAAAACAAACAAATAAATAAAATTTTTTTTAAAAAAAGTATACAAGAAAATAAAAGTATACAAGATACTGTTGTTCAGCTAAAGCATTAGTAAGTCACACAAGGCACTTTTATTTTACATTTTATTTTTTATCAAAACAAAAAAAATTGAGCCACAGAAATAAATAGATTTCAGCAAACAACCAAGAAGTCAATCGTTTCCCCTGATTAGGAACAAGCAGCAGAGTAGTAGAAAGTCCTGACGGTTGGCTGCGCCCGTGAGATGGCAAGTCACTCTCCAGAACACCAAGTGACAGCAGCTGATGACTTCCCCTGTGGCCACTTCTTCCAACAGTGAAGCAATGGGCCCGAATGTTCTTACACTTCAGATCAAGCTGCGCACAGTCGCACATCAGTACAGAGCAAGCTGAAAAGATCACACAAGGTAGAAATCTAGCGCAGCGGACTTCCTCTACCCTCACGCCAATAGTTAACAAATCCTGGAAGATAAGGACAAGAAATTGTGCCCAAAGATGGAGAAATATAGTGTTTCAAAAGCCAAAGTGCTTTTCTCACATGAACCATGGGAACAACAACTGGAATGAAGAAAAATACCTAAGCCCTACTTGCTATGCAAGTGGAAAAACGATCGCCCATAGGGCCAGGCAGGCCATTTTCTCTTCCTTCTATTAAATTATGTCTGGGAAGTGGGGCAGCAGCACATTCCCATAATGATGACAGTTTCCATAACTATAAAAATCTGCCACACCAGACAAATTTTGTGTAAAATGCAAATTTCTAGGCTGGGAAAAAAAAAAGAATAATGTGATCATTCTAAGTAATGTATGCAAATGCAAGAAAATACTTTTGGCATGAGGTTGCAAGTCATTCATCTCTCACACCAAGGACTGTGGTCACAACACACTTTGCACGCCTACCCTTCCCATCTCTGCTCTGGAAGGAGACTGTAGGAGGGGAATGTCTAGCTCACTGGAGGCTGCACACCAAGCTGCTGGCCATTTTCTCCTTTGAACTCTGAACCACACCTCCCTATCCTTTGAATGACCTGGCAGAGGAGTCACAGTTCCTCCCAGTTGCTATATGAACCAAGAAAATATTGGTTCAATCTAGAATCCCAAAGATTATGTCTAATGGGACGGATGAGTTGTTCTTCATTGTGCTTTCAAGCAACGTGGGATCAGGTTGTCCTCCAAAAACTACAGGACTCTGGGGGTCAGTTAGTAGTTTATGCATCTCAGGGAGAAGATGGCACTGCTGCCCTCCAGACATCTTCAGGAATGGAATGGGGCCAATCACAGGTAGAATTTTTTTAAGGCACTGAACCAGTGCCCCAAGAGCATGCCAAAGAATCCAAAGGGTCCTTCACTCCCATCTTGCCAACATTCTTACAGCTAGGCTCCATGGAGGAAGTGGAGGCACCAGGTAGTTAAGACCCTTAGCTGAAAGCCAAGAAAATACACAGCTTGGGGAAAAGAGGAAATCTTTAGCCTTTAAACATTGGCCTGCCTTGTTCTAAAATAAAATTTCTCTTCCCTTAATCATCATGCAGTACACACTTGTAGCAGATAAAACTGCAGTAATTATCAATTGATAATACTGCAGTTTTATTTTCTGTAACTCAAATTGGGTTATGGGTTGTTGGTGTCACCCTTCAGATGCATTCCTATAATTGCATTTCACTTTAAGAAAACCCATAGGAAAATCAGGTATATAAAAATCAGAGGTTGTTGTTTTATGAAAGAATTCTCTATGAAAAAAGAAATAGATATTCAGGAGCACACTTCCGCTATCCCACCTACCACAGAGGTGGGTGGGATGATTGTGAATTTAAGTCCAGGCCTGGACAAATTAGGAAGACCCTGTTCAAAAAAAAAGTCAACAACAAATAAACAAAGACACAAAAAAATTTTAATTTAGAATACCTTCTATAGCAGCTTGCTAGGATCAATTACTTTTAAATCCACTGAAATATAGATGTTCATAAATCCATGTTGTTATAAAGTAGGATGTACTCGGGGGCATTGTCACACAGCAGCTAAATGGCCAGGAGAAGCAAGATGACAAACTTCCTACCTCCGTAAGTGACCCAGATTGTTAAGGAGATGGAAATAAACATTCTACCATATTGGTTCAGGGCTGGGCTGTGGTGGTCAGCCATGGCGGCACACAGGAGCATAGAGTTCTTTCTCATGGCTATCTCGAGGTCAGAGTTCTTCAGGGCTGTGACTGAGTTGAAATGATCCGGTTGACAATTCAGGAAAGAAGGATCTAGAAGATAGTTTTCTATCCCGATCAGGGTCTCCCAAGAAAAAGGTAACCAATTCTACTCGCATGCATGCTTTCTTGCACCCACAGATGAGTGTTCTGGTTTCGTTTCTTACTTACTGAACTATGAGCCAGCATTTATAAGCTGTAGGACTGCACCTTAAAGTCTGGAACTCTGAAGAAAAATTAGACAGAGCTTTTCTAGGCCCACCTCCTGCATAGCAGTGTTCGCAGAAGGTTTCTGGGTCTTAGTTCCTCACAGTTCCCACCCACGCACTAGCCCCCGGGGAATGTTTTTTCTTAGGGAACACCTGAAAAGCCCATCCATATACTTAGATGAAGAGCACCTTCTCTGGTGTCAGCCCTCACCAGAATCAGAGCCTAGTGAGACTTTCCTTTAGCTCCTCGTGTTCAACTCTTTCTTACTTAAGGAAACTGGGGTGCTAGGACAGTCTTCCCTATAATTTCCCAGCTAAAGAGGTAGCCAGAAATTCATCTTCCTCCCTCCAGGCCTCAGGCTGCTTTCCTGCACAGAGTCGCGTTACCATGGCATAGATCATTCAAAGGGTCAAGAACCCCCGCGTTGCTTCCGTGTGATTTTAGAAGCTTACTAAGTTGATGTCTAACATCCTTTTTTATCTCCTTTTTTATGTTGTTGTTTGTAATCATTAGGATATTTAGGAGTCCATATGAAATGACCACA
>PVKN010018681.1:0-16732 GCA_004027915.1 Capromys pilorides
AGAACAGTAAATCTAGTATATGTTGAGCTAGAATGGGTGGCAGGGGGAGTGGGAACAGTGGGAAGGTTTCTAGAAAGCCATGTGAAAACTTAGGAAAGACAAAGTGTTTGGCTTGTTTAGACTGAGGAAGCATTTGAGAAATCTTTAAGGGCCAGGGAGAAATGAGATTAATCAGAAGATAGGGTCTAGACACCTCCCATTTCCTTGTCTCAAATAATTTAAAACACAGACACACACACACATATGCACACACACACACACATATGCACACACACACACACACACAAAAGCAGGGTGGGAAGGGAGGAGGAAAGGAAGTGATGTGGAGACTGGTGTCGCTCCTCTACTCCACTGGTGAGATGTAGCAAGGTCATACTTAACGCTGAGTTTCACAACAGCATCCATCTTGGCCTCAGAAATGCATCCTAAGCCACGCCCTGAAATCAAGAGCCACATTCTTGCTCCTTTCCTTCTCTCCACATTACTCCCTTTTATCTCTTTCTCCAGCATAACAAACATAAAAAGAACACAGGTCCAGGATTCAGGATGAGGTTGAAGCAAGAGACATTAGCATTTTGTGAACACATAAATACCCAGACCGTTTGTTGAGTGTTTTGTCTGACTGCCTTATTTCTATGATCTTCACAGTTCTGAAGGACTGTGCTTCAAGTCTAGTTCTTGTATTAAAGGGCTGAGCTATGGCCAATGAGTCATGTAACTTCTATTCTCCTTATGGAGCAATGTAGATGGGTCAAAACTTCAGAAGATGTTTCCCCAGTGACCCTGAAGTGTTGCTAGAATCAAAAGATAATGAAAAAAGAAGTACTTGGTGAATGGTGAAATACCAGCAATAGGCAAGTGTCTTGGTTACTTTTGTCTCCTCTGGGATGAAATCCTCAACACCCAAAATTAAGGAAGTAAATATTTATTTAGTCCACAGTTTGTGAAGGTTTCAGTCCACACTTGGCTGGCTCCAAGACAGAGTGGCACATGGCAGAGGTGGTGCGAAATACCAGAACAAAGGGAAGAGCAGCACTGTGGTAGCTAGCAAGCCTCTCTCTCTTCCTTATATTGCATGCAGATTACCCACTGGCAGTCGGATGTATCACTCACACCCATAATCTCCACATTGGGTCATAAACTAATCACAAACTCTAGAAGTCACCCAATGACTGTATGATGCTTTGGTGGGACACCTAGACAGAAACCATAACAGCAAGGATTATTTCCTGATAGTCAACCTAACCACTGAATTTGATCGGATCTGTGACCAGCTCAGATTTCAGAACAGAAGCACAGAAAGAGTTAAATTCTTCGTTTGAGGTGCTGCTGTAATTTACTCAATGAACTTCTTTGCAAGATACAGCAGCTGAAATTCTCCCACAACACAGAGGTATCTTTGCTCCATTTAATGCAAAGATGTATTGTGTCCCCAACCCTAGGTCACTTGGAAGTTGGTCTGATCATGTCTTTGACACCAGCCAACAAATCAAACCTCCCACCCCATCTCTGCCTTTATTTGCAGTGAACTTCCCAATCAAGAAAACAATTTTCAACCTCTACTTATAGTGAAACAAAGAGGCTCACAAGGCCCCCATTCTAAGGTGGGTCTTGTCAGAGAAAGAAGAAATGTCAGGCGATGCGAGGAAAAGGCACTGGTACACAGAGGGGCGTTGCTGTCCCGATGGTTAGGGCCTTTCACAAGGAAAGTCAGGAATGCCAAACCACTTCTGAGCAAAATACCAACTGCTAGAGAAGAAATTAGAGGAGATGATTGGAAATGGGCAAGAAGAACTTTTTTAAAGGAATGGAGAACATCAAATCACTTGATCACCTGCTATGTGCCAGAGGCTGTATTCCATATTCCTTCTTACATAGACCATTGCATTTCCTCCAGCCTGCATCCTGCCTGCTGGCTGCCAATGTGCTATCTCATTGGAGAGAGGACAGTCCTGGGTGGTAATATTCTAGTAGCACAAACCCTTTAGGAATCTAGACAGTATCCACCCATTGACTGTGGGAAGGAAAAAAAATCTGAATCAGGACCTAGGGAAGGGAGGAGGAGTGGAACTTGTGGTGGTAGTCTTGGTGAAAATGTATCTGTTCTGGAAAGTTCTCAAACAGTAACTCATTCCTCCACTTATACAGAGGTCCCGACTACTACTCCCTCCCCAGCTGTCATCTCCATTGAGCTTCTTCCAAAACTTGGAAGTGGATTCTATCATCATGGTTAAAAGCTGAGATAATCTTGGATGCAAGTTCCAGTTCCTCTACTTACTAGCTGTGTGGCCCTGCATTATCAGTTAACTCCTCAGACTCAGCTTCCATTAAACAAGATAACAGTGCTGATTAGGTATTGAATAAATTTGAGATATGTTTGTAACGTGTTGAGCTCAGAGCTTATTTCAATGATTATTAATCATGTTGGTGTCACATTCTAGCTAGCATTATTTTCTCTGGGACAAGTTTTATTAAATTGTGGCTACTTACTGTTGTGTTAGTCACATAAAAACAAAACGGTCACAGTCCCTGAGTGCAAAGAACAAGCAATCCGAGGCAAATAAGTAAGGGGATGTTCAGGCTGCAAGGATGTGCGTCTGTGGCTTGTTTGAGGGGTTACAGACAGCTGTGGAGTGTAAGTGGGGACAGCTGGAGTCTGCACTGTGATGAGTGGGGCCGAATCAGAGATCACGCAGCAGTGACTCCTGACCTGAATTGGCTGAACTCTTAGCGGTTTTCAAGCTTTGTTCCACGCTGCTGAGTCTAGGCAAGAGGAGATCTCTCAGAAGACCTGTGGTGGAGGAAAGCGGACAGAGGCAGTGGGTTCTTGCTGTCCTTTTTGCTCCTCACCCAGAGCAGCTCTGGGCATATCTGTTTAATATATTTGAAACCTAAGTTAAATCCAAAGAAAATATCAAGCTGCTAAAAATATGTGGAAACCACTAGGCAAACTGGTTGCTAAAATGCTTTTCCAAGATGGAATGTCAGCCTTCTCTCCAGCCTGTTTCGGCAGGGAGGTGCCCTGAACGGACACATCCTGAATATGGAGTCATCCATATTCAGGGCCTGCAGGCACCATGGGCATCTACGACTCTGTATCCAGAGTTCTTTAATTCCACCCTGCTTTGCACAGAACATTTCCTAATACCACTTTGTCAGCCCAATCAACATGCTTCATTCCCACCCACTCAGAGAAAAGGCCAGACATCCAAAGAGAGGCTTAACCTGTTAAGAATTACTAGAGAAGCAAGTTCTCTGTTTGCAGAGGGACTAAGTGCAAACATAACAGGTCATACAACTATTGACTTTATTTGACTTGAGCCCTATTTCATTAGCCAAAGTCTTGACCTGGAGGTTAGAGGTCAGGCTGTCAGAAACATGCAAAAAAACAAGCCTCCAGGAGTTATGGGAGTGTAAGTGTCCCGCTAAAGAGGACCCTGTCCACTGCTTAGCTCCCAGGGCTGAAAGGAGATTCTTTGGCTAAAGGCAGGGTCTGGTACGAATTTCCTCCTTACTAAAAGCTACTCCTATATTGGATCAGGTTGAGTTCTACACCCAAACATTGTTTGAATATGAACAGTAATACAAGATCTTTTTTTCTTTCTTTCTTTCTTTTTTTTGGCTTTTCTATCCCTTCATGACAGGAAGCCAAGCCTTTTATTTTAAAAATAGAAGAGAAAACAAAAAAGAGACAAAAAAGGAAGCAAAAATTTTACAAAATAAAAATCCCGTACAATAAGTTAATTCTAATGTGCTTCCTCAAAATAGCAGTCTGCGTGATACAGTTATAGCTGTATATTTAAAATTCTAAATATTTTTAGTGAATCATAAACTGGAAATAGAATAGAGCTGTGATGGCTTATGCACAACCCTGGTGTTAGAAGCAGCTGAGAAGACAGCTTAACCACTGTATACAAAGCATAGAGCTCTTCAGGCTCCTTGTGTTTCCAACCAAAATAGAGCTATTGTATCATATGTCATGGTCACATGTTAAGGGAAACACCCATCTTTCTGTGAAAAGAGCCAGAAGAAATGTGAGCTAATTATACTGCAAAATTTTCTAACTTCAGTGATTTCTTATTAAGCAAATGTCAAAGCTGAATTTGTATATCGATTCACCAATCTCCTAGATTAAAATAGCCTGAAGTCAAGACTTTATAATGTACCATATGTTTATGGGTAAGGCTCTTAATTCAAATGGTAAAGTCTCACTCCTGTGTAGGGAAGTTTGTCCCATCCTTAACCTGCGTATTTTGGCCTCTTCCTGGCTGAAGAGATGCTTGGAGCACATCTGGTACAAAGGGCGGGGCTAGTTGTGGTACAGTGCAAATAGGCTTGCCTGGAGCCTCACGTACATGTGAAGAAGAAGACATCTGGGGAGCAGTTCCCTTTCCCCGAGAACTGTTTTCTGCTTGGCCCTGCTGAAATCTTTGGAGAGAAGCTCCCTAGAGGGTGGCTTTCCATTTGTCGATGAAGTAGTTGTATTTTGTTAGTTCCCCACTGCTTGTTAAGGTGTGTTCCCTTAGCAGTGTAAAATGTCATGGAAGTGATTCAAGACTTAATTTTTCCTGAGATGAGGGAAAGGAGAAAAGAAGGAAAGAAGGAAGAGAAAAAGAAATACATATGTATATACACAGGAGAGCTTGGATAATTGTACTGCTGATTTCTGCTGAACTATTGAAAGGGGCAGTTAAAGCTTAATTTTTTTTCTCTCCTTTTTAATTTATGTAATTTTCTTGATAAATTTTGCATGCTTATATCTGGCAGTCTGAACAACTAATTTGAATACAATAATATGTAATAATAATCATTATTGAATTCCTATTATTTTATATAATGAAATAATGAAATTCTGAATCATTTCCAATGTGTTGCTGTTTGTTTGTTTTTGTTTTACTATTTTTATTCTCCTTCTAAAAACTTTAAAAAGGTTTTATTTTTAGACTACCAAGAGCACAGGCCAAAGCCCACGGTCCTGTATGATGATGCCTGACTTTTTGGCTGGTCTCACATCCTCATGATGCAGTTTTTGGAAGGAACTGAGATCTAGACCAGAAAAGTCACCACACCATCAGGATAAGGACTACTGGGCGGGAATCCAAGAACTCTGATCACCTGGCTTTCCTCTCAAGCAGAAATCCTGAGGCCTGAGGCTGAGTCTGGCTTGCTGAGGTGAGGCTCACTCGGCCAGCTGCAAAGAAAACTGTGCCTTTCCTACATCCGGTGGAACAGAAAGATCTCTGGAGCTGCAGGCAGGGTTAGAGCGAGGGCCTGTGTGTCCTGACCTTTAACATGGCTCTCTGTAATCAAACGAGATCACAGGTCAATGGCTGATGTTTTTCCTTTTTCCGTATCCTTCATTAATCAAAAAGTCCTTCTTCCATAGGAAGCATCAGGAGTGAAGGGAAGATCGGATGATTTCTCAAGAACAATCAACAGTAGTTATATGCTTTATAATATTTTATTTTAATGTACTTATTAACTGATGAGTCAAGTATATGTCCGTGGGAAGATATCTGAATAAAATTAGCCTTTATAATCTTATCATGACTTTCCTTTGGGGAGTGGAAATGCAGCCCAATGGTAATACCTTGGGTTGACTTCCCAGTGCCATGAAGAGGAAAGAAGAGAAGGAAGAGAAAGAAGGGAAGGAGGAAAAGAAAGAAGAGAAGGAGGAAGAGGAGGAGAGAGGAGAAGAAGGGGAGATGAAGGGAGAGGAGGAGAGGAAAGGGAGAAAGGAGGGGACAAGAAGAGGAAGGGGAGAAGAAAAAGAAAAGGATTTTCATCCTGGTGCACTACCCATATATTAGGAGTATTTGAGCATATACTGTGGATTATTCAACAGCAAGCATAGGAGCTATTTTTCAGGTACTCATCCTACCAATTTCATCAGTTGGAATATGACATACCTGTTAGGGTCACCGTAGCTGAACGTTCATTGCTCCTTACATCTTTTTGCTCATATTGCTCATATTCTTGCCATTTGGTTATATACTAAGAGATATATATATATAATATTACATTATATTATATATTATACATAATTATATAATATATTATATATGTATAGAATATAGAATATATAATGCATATATACATATATATGCATATATATATAAGTACATTAATACATGGTCTATGGGTTCTTAGTACATGGTCTACAGGTTCTCACTATACAGATCAGACTCCTAGTGATCCTTCCTGTTTTCCAGCCTTCCAAGTGCTGGGATTACAGGACTGTGCCACCACACCCAGTCTCAGTCACTGTTTCAGCACACCCCAGGGGTGGAACCAGCATGGCAGGCCAGGGATCTAACCCTTGGCCCCTGCATCTTTCTAAGCAGGCGCTTTAATCCGCTGAGCTATCTAGCTGGCAGAGGCCTTATATTTTGCTATGGAATAATCAGTGTTTAAAGAAAACTGCATTGTGAGTTACAGCACTGGTCAGTATAAAGTTTCCCAGATAACGTTAAAACATTTTAACACTTGCGTTTAAGCCTACATTTTGTTTGAAATGTATATTTGACTGCTACTTTGGTGTTCTGTTCTATTTGTATAGGTAGGTAGATAGGTAGGTAAATATAGATAGAGTACATTTATATATTTTTCACACCATTAAGAGCAACATGCAGTATGCAACAAGCCATGTTTGGTACTATGACCCATGGAAGTCTGTGACTTTAAATTGGAAAATTTACAACTGGAGCACATTTATTCTCCCTCCTTTCACGCGTGTGTGTGTGTGTGTGTGTGTGTATGTGCACATGTGTGTGCACACAGGTGGGACAATACAGTAACCCTGAGTAGTTCCCTGTATCCAAAAGGCTACAGCTTAGACCTTCAGTCTGCCTCTGAAACCTGTTTGACCAGGGGAACAATTCATTTTTTTCATGTTCCCATTGATTCTTCTGTAAGATTATACTGTTACTTAGTTACTTTCTTATCACAATTTAAGAAGAAGTATACCTTGACTCAGAGCTAGTCACTGGTCAGCTGTTTGCAAGCCAAAAAAAGTACTGAAGAGAGGCGTGGTGGTGAAGTTGCCCAGGGCGGGGCAGCGGGGCAGCCCCTCCCCTTCCAGGCCCCGCCACAGTGTCCTGCCTCCTCCCAGCGAGTAAGCCATGAGCCCTTATCATTCAATGACTCCCAAAAGCCTCACTGTGAGGTCATGAGACCCTGGGGGACATGCTTGCGCCAAACTAAAGTGATTTCCAAAGTTGATACAAAGAATCGTTAAAAAGGGAACAGATGCAAAGCACCAGGCCGAGCTTGAAGCACGGTAGACAGAGCAACGTACGCCACAAACGTGAGACGGGGCTGGGGAGGTAGCTCAGTAGAGTCAGCGCTTGGCTGGCACGCACAAGGCCCTGGGTTCAATCCTCAGTTCTGAAAAAAAGATAAATAAAAAATGAAAATGTTAGCCAGAATTATATACATAATGAAACATACTATAATTTTTTTGTAGCTCCTATTACTTTATTTCGCTTTGCCAGTCCTTATATTATTTTCTCATTCTTCATCTAATGCTGTACTACTAGATTTTGTTTGCTTTCTCTGCGTTAAGGTTAACAATTTGTATTTAATTTATTAGTAGTTAGATATTTTTTCCAAAGATACTATCTGAATATTTCTAACGTTAGCTTTGCATAATACTTATATAATTTCATTTAGAGTATTTTTATCTCCCCAATATTTGTTAAAATGATCTGTAGTGTCCCTTGATAATTTTCTTTATGATAGGTTAGTATTTGTACAAATATACAAAATATTTGTATATTTTCTTGTTTTGCTGTTTTGGGGATTTTTTTGCTTGTTTTTGTTTTTGTTTTCTTGAGACAAGGTCTCCCTATGCCTTCCAGGCTAGCTTTGAACAAACTCTGTAGTCCAGGCCGGCCTCAAGTTCACGGCAGTCCTTCTTCCTCATACTCCTAAGTGCTGAGACTACGGGCCTGTACCACTGCCTCCAGCCATAAAGTATATTTTCAACACAAAAATAACATTGGTTTGCTTCATGCTGTGTTTATTAGAGATGTCTACATTTCACAGAATTAATGTTAAATCTTGTCAATTTATTATTATTATTATTATTATTATTATTATTATTATTATTACTATTATTACTAGGCCAGTTCAGCCCACCCTGAGGGCAGGGCTGGCATGGCATGTGGTGCTGAGGATCGAACCACAGTCCCCTGCGCCGACCTAAGCTTGCTTAAGCAGGCACTTTAGACCACTGAGCTATCTCACCAGCCCAAGTCAATGTATTATTGTTTCCTAATTTTTAAGTTTTCATTTTATTTTTCTAAGTTTTCTGAGGTATGCTTTCAAGAAAAATTCTCAAGATGAACATGTAATATTAATTTTTAAGCCCCAGTAATTTATTGAATAGTACACTTACGTCAGAGTTTCCCATCATGACATCTGCAAAGTACAATCTTCTTTAAAACTTTGTGGATTTTTACCTTGATATGATGTAGTTTCATAGCATTAAAGATAAATCACAGCAGACATAAATGCAGCCTATGTGGTGTGCTGCCTGCTAGTGTGGACCAGACACCTTCCTGCCTCTTCCATCCCACCAAACCAGCACAGAAGAGAGGGGCAGGATCCGCAGGTGGGGCTACAGTTCTGGGTGCTTTCTTTTCTCTTTTTTTTTTTCTTTCTTTCTTTCTTTCTTTCTTTCTTTCTTTCTTTCTTTCTTTTTCATGTTGTTTGAGTAGAAGGTGACCTTGGCATAGAAATTCAGTTAGAAATTCACCCTTTGCACTCATTGTATTTCACCATAGTTGTTGCATGGGCCAAACAGATACAAGTTGAAGGGAAAAGGGGAATCTCTTCCTCAACTGGTAGAGGGATCACAGTACATCTGGAAAAACAAAAACAAAAACATAAGGCTCATGAAGAAATTCCATGGCTGACCCTATGTCTTATTGTGAAGGTCTAATATAGATTTGTTCTCATTTTCTTGAATTCATTTAGCAATGCATTCTATTAGTCAATAATAACAATAACAAAACATAACTCGATTATTGCCATTATTTTGTTTAAACAATACAGAAAGAAAAGAGAACATTTGGGCTGGCTTGTAGTAATAAAAAATATGAAGAGGATTTTAAAGCCTACAGGTTGCCTACACTGCCTATAAGGGGTTGCTTGTAAGATAGAAAGGTAGAATTGGTGTGGGAGCTGAGGTGGGCTTTTCTTCTCTTTTTTTAATGTACAGGACAGGGTCTGCAGGGTCTCCCTACATAGATCAGACTTGTAGTGACCCTCCTGTGTTCAGCCTCCCAAGCACTGGGACTGCAGGTGTGTACCATCACGCCTAGTCTCAATCACCATCTCAGAGCATCCCAGGGGCAAGGCCGCCACAATACGCTGGGGATTGAACCCCAGCCACTGCACTCTGCCTAAGCAGGTGTGTTAGTCCGCTGAGTTATCTGGCCAGCTCAAGGTGGGCCTTTCATGAGCAAGTTCTGAGCACATTATCTGGACAGAGAAGCAGACAGGGAGGCTGGATGACAACCAATGTGAATATATCAATAAAGCCTGGACCGCAGGTCTCTAAGGACCTTTTATTTTGTTTTGATTGATTGATTGATTGATTTTTTGTGGAACCAGGGATCGAACTCAGGACCTTGCACTTGCCAGGCAGGCACTTGTGCCCCTGAGGTATCTCCCCAGGCCCCTCTAAGGACCTTTTAATAAGAGTTTCTATGAGAAAGAAAAACCAAATAGAAGCATCTTGGAACACCACAAACCGCCTTCGCCCTTCTCTTCAGAATGTCCATCCTAGTCTGTCTACCTACCTTGTCAACATTTTAATGGTCACTCCTCCCTCACAGCAGCCCAACCCTTCCATCAACTTAGAGAGATTTTCTCCTATCCAGCAAATAATAAAGGTTTAGGGAAAACCTTGTTTAGTTGTAGTTTTAGTCCTAAGGTTTTAGGCAACAGGAAGATACTGAGGGCTGCTTGTCACTTCCAACTTAGCTTGCACCAGAGGACAGAAGAGAGAAGTTAACCTTTATTTTTATGCAAAGTGTGAATATATAATAACAGAAATGTTTGAAATTTTTAAAATTTGTGTAGAAAAACAACTATTTCCATTAATCCTCCTCAAAATGTTCCTCCCTTGCTTCAATGCTTTTATCTCCTTGTCCCTACCACTTTCTGAAGCAGTTCTGGAAGTTCTCTTCTGTGAGCGTCTTTATTGCGCTCTAGTGACCAACTTCAAGTCTGGAACTCATTCTATACATTTACTTTTCATGGTCGTTTTTACATTGAGGAAGAGCCAGAAGTTGCGTACACCAGAGCCAGCAAATAGGGTAGGCAGAGCACACCGCAGCAACCTGCCAAGCCTAGCTTTCCACGACTCGGCAGAAGCACTCACAGTGTTTTTGATCACACCTCAGAAAGATATTTCCACTACAGGATTTCCAGAATTGCTTCAGAAAGTGGCAAGAATGATAGGATGAGTTTGTTTGTCATAAAGGACAGTATTTGGAGGGGCATTAAGGCAGTGCCTCCTGTACTGTAATATTTTTAAAATATTTACTCTCTCTCTATATATATATATAGTCAATATATATATACATATATATATATGTATATATATAGTCAACAATATACCTTGTTGACTCAAGAACAGTAAATAATTTTCTACTTTCATTATGAAAAAAAATCAGTGAAGCAAAAGAAAACCAAAATGGCCAAGAAAAGAGAAGAATATAAGAAAAAGAAAAAGAGTGCTCTGTGCTTGTTACACTGTCCTGCCCCCCAAAAGTCTACTGACCAAGCCAGATTTTCCATTGCCCACGGTGGGTTTTACCTTCCGGGCTCGCCTCTTGGTTCCTCTCTGAGTCTTTTGCTCCAGACACAGAGAAGCGTTAGCACCTCCACAGCTTAATTTCCTTCTGCTTGCTCTGGCCCCACTGGCCCCTGGGCACTCCCTAACCCACAGAAGAGAATTACGATTTTTTCCCCGCCACTTCCATCCAGCGGGGGAAAGAACTGAAACCCACAGACAGCAGGGGAGTGTTTCCTTTCAGGCGGAGAGCCCCGCGCGCGTGGACGGCAGGCCTCAAGCCTTCGCTCCTCTCTTGACTTGCTGTGGGCGGGATCCCGTGGTGGTTTCAGGCCGAGGCCTGAGTTCTGTCTTCAGCTTGGGATCTTCCAGAGCCTGCTCCCTGCCCAAAGCCCCAATTTCCTCCACCACACAGAAACGCAGCTGAGTCAGGATAATGATGAAAGGGCTGGTTTTGTTTCGGTTTCCAGCGCCACGTTCTTCTCAGCCCTCAGGCCCCCTTCTGGACTTTGCTGGGCACTTCCTCTGCCCAGGTCAGCTGGGTCCTCTGTGCTCAGCCACCACCGGGAATCTCTCCCCTTCCATTCCCACTGGGACTTGCAAAGAGAAATGCGGGCTGCAGGAAGGGAGGCCTTGCAGGCAGATGGGCCAGGGGAGCTGTGCGAACTTGCGCAAGTGTCTGGATGGCCCCTAAAGGCAGAGCGGGTGGAGGGATCCGGTACCAGAGGGTGAGTTACCAGAGCATGCTGGACACACCGTGGCTTCACACCCACTTGTAAAAGGAGCACAAGAATTACTGCACACAGGAGAGAGTAGAGAGTTAATGCCTCAGCCTACGGCATGCATGCTGCTGATGCCCTGTGTCAGCGCTTCGCAGTATTCATTTCTTCCAGGGCTTGCTCTCCGATAATTCCTTCATGTCCCTCTGCACGTGCCTCAGGCTAAGCCCGGAGTATGGCTTAATAGCAGAGTCAGGTAACAGCTGTGCTTTCTTGCGGTGATCACCTTCTGAGATGTGACTCTGGCCTTTGTTATCTAACCTATTAGAGGCAGTGATGGGGAGAGAGGCGCAAATACTTGTGGATTTGTGGAGACGGCCGGGCCCAGGATATCTGATACCTAAGAGTCTCCGGTTCTGCTTATAGAGGACTCTCTCATCACGTCTCCACAATCTGATCTTTGTCTTGTCTACCAAAAATGAATGATATCTTGCCCAGTCTTTTCACCAAGTCCATTAACAAGCAGATGGATCTTACAATCTATCTCCCAAGCATGGCTATTCTCGGGTCACACATCACTTAAGCCTACGTCTGGAAGATTACATTCTTCTCGCAAAGAAAGGAGCTTGAGAGGAGAGAGAGAGAAACTAACAACAGAAGAAAGAAAAGCCCCCAGGGAAGCTCACATCTAGCAAAATCCAAGATGGGGAGCAAGACCAAAGGCTCCACAAATGCTTCCTAGATAAACTGATTTGAGATTCCCAGGCCGTGGGCTCCAGTCTGATCTTCCTACATGGAAAGATGTTTACAATTTTGACAGCATTAAGTGGGACATTTGGGAGGATCAGAATACAGAAAGGAAAAGTAGAACATGGCAGCCGCATGCTGCGCATGATTTTCTCCTGAGCTTCATGCCCTTTGAAGTTACTGTGTGCGTACTAGGCACGGGGCTCTCTGCTCTGTTCAGGTCTCTGTTCATCTGTTACTCACAGCAAGCTGGTGACAAGAATGCTCCGCTGATCTCCACTGCAGAAGTGGGGTTGCAGAGCTCAGCAAGGTGGCAAGACTTCCCTCAATTCTATTAAAAAGAAAGTTAAGAAAACAAAACAGAACAAAAAAACAACTCCCCTGCAGTCACTGTGACTAGCGGGGGACCAGGTCCAGACCAAGCCACCACTTGGGCTTTCGGCTCCGCATGACCTTCATTGACACACTTCCCCACTTACCGAGTCTGAGCCTTACTTTCCTTCTCTCCAGCAGGAAGAGCAAGCAAAATACCCTCTCTCTTCCTTCCACCTTCTCACGGTCCTCACAGCTCTTTCTCCTCTGTTAGAAAATTAAATAAAGTCCAATTTTTGATTCTCAGAAAACTTAATGAGATTCCACACTCAAAGTCATATACATAAAAATTTGTCATTGTCCCTACATTGGGCACAAAGTCAGGACATTTTCTGTAAGTTGCCACACCTACCCCACCCACCCATTCTCTCTGCCCCTGCCCTTTGATACAATCCGAAGCTGTCTAACGTAACAAAGAGAAGAAGCTTCTTCCCTTTTTCTTCTAAGTCCCAGCAGGCTGGAATTATATCCGTGAGCTCTGAAATACTTTCCCAGGACACTCCTTCCCCATATTTTTTAACTCCAATGTCCTGCTTCCCTGGTGTCCACAGACAGTCTTGGGCAGGACACCACTGCATTTTATTTATAAAAACAATATTCGCTTCCTGCCTTGCATCCAAAGTGAAAGAGAAAGGAACCCAACATCATTTAAGCATGGCAAATAAAATGGAACACGACGTGTGCCAGTTCCTCAGCCTCAAACCACTGCCTCACATTCTGTTGCGGTTGCACGGAGTTTAAGGGGGTGGGGAGGGGAACACTATTTTAGGGTTCTGTACAGCACTGAGAAGTGCACAAATACATCCAGACCCTTAGGACTGTGCAGAAGGCAGCCAATGGCTTTATTCATTGGAATGGTAGGTTAATATTAGAACCTCTGCCTTAATAAGCAGCTATTTAAAAGAAAAAGAGCCACCTTATTATAGAGAGGCATTCTCATGGCACTGGTGGGCAACTCCCAGGAAGAGTATGGGAAGGAATCTGCAGCCAATGTACACGGCCTTAAATGTTACTTTAAATTCAGTTTTAAAAGCGGGGATTTAGCAGGCATGATTGAAGTCTCCAAACACAGGAATATGTGGCTGAGGAATTTAGACATTTATCATGGGCTTTAGATAGCTACCAACCTCTCAGCTGCCTTTGGATGTTTTAAAGATATACTTGCCTAATTTTTGCTCCCAAAATATACAGTCCTGTATTTAATAAGCAGAGAATGAACATATTTTGATATGTATTGGGAGAAATGAAGTGAAATAAGATATAAAGCTAAAACGCTTAGTGGTTCTTGCTTTATACTCTTTAATTACATTACTGATTGACCTAAATATAAATGGAGTAAATAACAAAGACAATATATATCAAGTTTTCATTTCAAAGTTCAGGTAGCTTTAAAATGAGTTCAATCAGTGACTCAGACAGCTTGTCAGTGATCTGGGGTTTCTAACCCCTCTGTTTGCTTTGCTACTCTCAATTAATCAGAAGTGTCCTTGTTCTTATCCCTCTCCTAGTTACAATATGGCAGCTGAAGCTCCAGACATTATCAAAAGATGTCACAACTCCCAGCAGAAGCAACTTTCTTTTGCTGAGTGTTTGTAAAAGACAGAAAAATCTTTCTAACAGACTACTATAATAGTAAACCATCTGCCTGACTTATATGGTAGGTTCTTATACTATTTGTACTACACAGTGAAAGTAATAAAGTCAACATGAGCAATTTAGACTGATCTGGACTGTCCTCCTAAAGTTAATGACCTTGACATGCAGGTCATCAAAATCACCCACTTCACCAGGCAATTGGGAGTTAGAAAGGAAAAGGTTAATATTGTCAAGAAAAACCATACGCTGTACTCCCATAGTGCAATACTTTTGCAATATTCTGAACTATCCTACACATTCAGAAAACTCTCAAAGGAAAGCTGAGCAAGTATGGGGGAGCTTGTTTTCTTATGTGTAACGCACTTATGTTTCTTAATCTGTACATTTTTATGGGAAAACATGGATGAAAAGTAATATAAATGCTGTAGCAATTGGGTCTAAAAAAATAATCTATGATACCCAGACAATGAAAATGTGAGTACACCATCAGGCAGGAGACTACTGTTGAAGTATATACAGCATTCCACCATCAACGTGCACACGAAACAAGGTCAACAAAATGCTGATAGTAAGTCTCAGTAAAGGTAAAATTGAAAGTGCATGGTAGCTGTGCACAGCGTACAAAATCATGTGATAAAGGTTCTGGGAAGAAGGTAGAGTGGGAAATATCCACAAATCAATTTCTCCGAGATTCAGAATCCAGACAATGGAAAACAACAACTTAGGGAAGAAAAGGAGGAAGATTATTCCCCAGGACCCAGGAAAGATCTGAAGGGAAAGTTGGAGCCCACAGAGAGAGTGAAGAGATGGACTACAATGCACAAAAAAAGGGGGCCGTTTGCACTTCCTCCCTAGCTCCCGACTCCTGGTGTGACAGAGGAAGATGAAATCTACATAGACACAGTGGTTAAGGTTGACTTCCTATGCTTCCTGGGAGAAACTCACAAGTGGAACAGATCAGTGGATACTGAGGCCTACACCAGTTGGTGTAGACTCCAGTGCATGGGTCTGTTGTGTCCCCTGGAGAGGCTGCTTGGGCAGATGCCACTGTAGAGAGAGGCCAGTTGAATCCAGGACTCAGAGCAGCCATAGGTTGACTTCATCTCAGGGATCCCAGTGTTGAATTTGGATAGTGAATGTATCAGGGACAATAACAGGAGATGTCTAGGGCCAGAGAGTCAAGGTCAGACTGGCAAAAGACACACAGAGTGCCATGGGCAGAATAACGCAAGCCCCATTCTCCCAGCCAGAGCCAGGATCAGAGTGAGTTTCTGTGGAGTTAAAAGTATCAAATTAACACTCAGCCTTAACCCCACTCCACATATGCTAGGAGGACCCGGGACTCTCTCACACTGCTTCAGGTTTGCTAGGATCACCCAGCATGGATCTAGGCTCTGTCTGCCTCCATTGTCTACCAGAGGCAGCACAGAGTGTGTTGAACTGGACACTATGGCAGACCCCACAAGGTGACTACCGGCTTGAAGTCACAGAGAAATATTTTGGTTGTTTATCATTGTTTTTGTTTTTTGTGGTTTTTGTTGATTGTATTTGCTTTTCATCAGTGTTTTTACTTGGGTCTAGTTTTTATTGTTGTTGTTTGGTCTTTTCTTTCTATCTTCTTCATTAGTTTCCTAAGGCTTGGGTAATTTTCCTTTGTCCTTCAGATTTGCTTCTAATATTTTTTTCTTCTTTATTTCTCTATTTTTTTTATCTTTCCCCTGCTCAATGTTCTTCTTAGGGAATTAAATCATTCTTTGAGCTGATATTTGTTTCACATTTTATTAGAAAACTAAAATCTTTACCTGTGGTACAAGTGACAAATTCAGTTATCATAGTTTGTCATTTTCTGTCCTGTCCTTGGTGCCATTGTCATTCCTGATTGTGCTACATTAGCCAAGGTGGCATAGCTGTGATCAGTTGTTCTTCCATGTAGGGTAGTACTGAGATGACCTGGGGGTCATGAACAGTACCATAGTTTAATACCAAAGAATTAGGCACTAGGCCAATCTCTCTTCCCTAATAAATTGAAGAGGCAGGATTCTTGGACAAACTCAAAAACCAAAAGTCAGGGCCGCCCACATAGCTCAGCAGATTAAAGTGTCTGTAAGCAGGCGCAGGGGCTGGGGATTCAATCCCCTGGCCTGCCATGCTGGCCCTGCCCCTAGGGCACACTGAGGCAGCAATTGAGACTGGGTGGTGGCAGCGTGCCTGCAATCCCAGCTCTTGCGAGGTTGTAAACAGGCAGATCACTATGAGTTCGATCTAGTAGTGAGACCCTGAATACCCAGTAGACCCTTTCCTAAAATATAAATAAATAAATGAATAAATAAATAAATAAATAAAATTGTTTTAAAAAGCCAAAAGTAAGATACACACAGAAGACAACTTTGAAAAGTATTCATCCTCTAAAGAGGTCTTAGTACTAGTAATAAAGCTACGTACCATATGCAATTCATAAACATCAATGAAGGAAACAAACAAGCAGAAAGAAAGA
>PVKN010018682.1:0-16732 GCA_004027915.1 Capromys pilorides
GACTGGGAATCTACCTCTTCTGGGGGTTTTTACATAACAAAACCATGAGGCAAGGCAGGTCTCAGGTGGAAAACATCGGAACTCACACATGAGGTGGATCAAAACGATGGTCAACCAATAAGACTCCGGGCACAATTGTTCCGGTAAAGTTGATCAAATCATCACCAGATGGGGAAGCCAGTCACATAGCACCTGAGCATGAATAGGAAACAGAGGCTTATCCTGGAGGACTGGGTCAATGACTCTTCTTGGCCTCCTCAAGGAGACTATTAATCCCAGATGCTTATCATTAGAAAGTTAAGCATTTGTTGGGTCTTTTGTCTTGAGGTCTGGCCCACAGCGGGAGTGTCTGTCTCTCCCACAGTTGCAAGGCCGCTTGACTACTGCTCTGACTCTTTCTGAGGGCCGGGCCTTGTCTGACTACTATAATATTTCTAACTCAGCTGCCTACAACATCCTTGCATGTATTCATCTGTTTCTCATTGCTATGATGCTAGATACTTTATAAGCAAAAGAGTTTTGCATGTTGAATGTCAGTTACATCGATTTAGCCTCTGGTGACCACTTGCCCACTATCTGGGTCACAACATGATGGAGAGGAGGAAGGGAAAATATCTAAGTGCAGAACGCATGAGGCTGGTGGGATGGTCTCACCTTATAATTGCTCACTTCTGTAGGAACTAATTCACCCTATGAGACCGACCTTAATCCCTTCCAAGAGTGGTGCCACCTCTTGAAAATTTTGTCACCTTAACACCATACCCTAAAATAGTAACATATGTAGTCCTTCTTGAATAGTCTTCTAGAATCTTCCTAGTCTGCATAGTCTACTGTAAATCTTCAGAGAAAAGAATATTTTTTCACCTTAAACGAAGTCTGTATTATCACATACATGACAACAGGCAAGTCTTCTGAAATTTTCTCATAGTATGTAATTACTGCCTGCCTTGTGCCAGACTTTGCAATCAGTCCTCTAGGGGCCCGCCTAGCCAAGTGACAACAGAGAAAGGTAAGATCCTAAAACTGAAACATGTAAATAGACATTATGAGTGTGTTTGCATTATGTTTATGTTAAGATATGTTTTGTACTGGTTTTATTATACTAAGAGGAATGTTTCACTTTTTCAAATACTAAGGCAAAGCATAAGCCCCCTCCTATGTGGAAGCTGTCCTTAGGCTTCTGTGCTCCACTGTCCCATTGACCATTGTCACTCTGCCAGCATGCCACTTCTCAGCCCACTGGGGTTCTGTTCCCCCCTCTGGCCAGTCCTCTGTCATGGGCTCCTTCCTACCTTATTCTGTCCTGACACCCTGTCTGGTCACCAAAGATCACACATTCCTATTCTAATACCCCTGTGCCTTGCTCCACCCAATCTATCAAATTTAAAGAGAAATTACTCAGGGAATTAAATTCTTAGAAAGCATTATCTTCTAATATTTTAATGTGAATAACTGTATAGGAGGAGTGGTATAGATAATTACTCACATACTTGAGGTGATGGTCCTATACGAGCTACCCTGAGCCAATTGTTGCATGTTGTATACATCTACTAAAATATCACACTCTCGCTGGGCATGGTGGTACATTCCTGAAATCCCAGCACTCAGGAGGCTAAGGCTAGAATCAATGCAAGTTCGAGACCAGCCTGGCTACAAAGTGAACTCAACTACATAGTGAAATCTTGGCTCAAAAAGACAAAAATTAAGGGCCAGTCAAATAGCTCAGTAGATTAAAGCACCTGCTTAGGCAGACATAATGGCAAGGGTCTGATCCCCAGTGTGCCATGCTGGTCGCACCCCTGGGGTGTGCTGAGACCACAATTGGGACTGGATGTGGTGGCATGCACCCGTAATCCTAGCTCTTTGAGAGACTGAGCATAGGTGGATCACTATGAGACCAGTCTACATAGTGCGACACTGAAGACCCTTACTAAAATACAAAAAAGAAGACAAAAAATTAATTATGATAAAATATCACACCATGCCCTTAAATATTTACAACTAGTTTGTGTCAATTTTTTCAATCACTTTTATGTGATACATATGTTACTTACTAGAGAGCTCAGAACACCTGGCTTCTCTTTCCTCAGTCTCTCTCCCTCCAGCTTTGACTACTCATGTGATCCCTTAACTTAGGAGACTTACAGAAACATTCTTACACCTAAATATCTTATTCTGATATTCCGAATATCCTTTCCTTTGTTTCAGGGATCTCCTGCTGTATTCTCGCTCATTTTCTGATCTCTAGTATAGCTGCTGTTACGAGGAAACTCATTCTAATACCATGGTCACTAAGGCAGGCTATGGCTTTCTCTAGTCACTTCTTGCTGAGTTAGGGCTCAGCAGTCTTCAGGGGCTGACTCAGGGCTCGGCAGTATGATGGCCAGGCCTGGAGCCATGATTCCATGTGCTCTGGGGGGCTCTGGGCAGGGCGCTGCAGGTTGGACTTGGTGTGGCTTGCTATCAAGACTGAAAGAATGTCAGGTCTAGAGAGCTCAAGAACTCCAGCCTAATACCGAAAACTTAATCACATTGAGGTTCATTAGGTTCTTTTGAGCCTACTTCAGAACTTAGACAGATTTCTCTGGGAAGGATTCTGGGCTGTAGAAATGTGCAGCTGACAGATATTCTGTTCACAGACAGATAAGGCTTGGAGTGGGAGGTTTGACCTGCCGGACTCCAGGGTGAATTTATGTCAGCCTGCCCTAGAGGTCTGACAGTCTGTTTCTATCTAAAAGTCAGAGCTGTGACATCTGACACCGATAACCAAAAATAATATCTGTATGAAATTTTAATCCCTAAAAATTTACCACTTCTAGTGATAGCTTTGCTTTTGCTTATGATTATATATTAAATAGCATATAAATATATTTATGAAACAGTTCTTTGAAATCTTCTCCCCCAAAGGAAGACATTCTTTGCCATTGTAAACAAACTCAAAACCATATATGTACTAACTTGGTTGCAATCTCTTTGACTATGACATTTAAACTAGGAACATATTTATAATAGACTCACATTACATGCTAGACCTTGATTGTCATCGTGCTTGAGGGAGTATCTTTTATTATACCAAATAGAAAGCCATGCCCATGCACTCACAGAGTTTGAGGGTGCACAGGAAGCTAGTCAGGGTGGTTTATTTTTGGGTCCCCGATGAGGATTCGACCTGTCAGCAGGTGCTTGCTCATTCATTAATTCATTCAGTGGATATTTATTGAGCACCTCCTGTACTCAACATACTGCTAAGTGTGTAACTGGAGACTGAGTGAACATGACACCAGGCCTAGGTTTTAGAGTAATTCTGGCAGCAATGAGGAGGACAGACTGAGGTGAGCAGCCAGAAGTGACTGCAGTGTCCAGACAAAGGGTGCTAACGTGAGGTGGGGTGGTGGTGTGGAAAAAAGGGGACAGATCAGACACAATGGGATGCATAAACGTCCCAGGATTTTGAGGTCCTTTAATCATCAGATGGAAACTCTTGGTTCTGCCCCACAGAGAGAAAAGGGCACACGGGTGTGTGCACAAATAGAGTTCCTCAAGCCCACACTTGAGCGGCCCCTCCAGGAAGATGGGACACCAACAGGGCTCAAGGGTAACCAGTCCACGAGCTCTGCCTGTAGCACTTCAAGGCTGGCCAGTGTCAGAGGGTCACAGAAGGAACACTGCCCAGGCTGAGGCCTCCAGGCCAGAGAGGTGAGGGACTTTGGGTGGCATAAGCGCTCTCCATGCTTTGGCGCTGGAGCATTTTCATGAAGTATATTTAGGGAACCACAAAGCCTAGGCCTTGCAGGTAATTGTTTTCAGGAGCGGCCTCACAACTGATCCTCATTATATTATGTGAGAGTTTCTCTCAGTGCTGTTTTGCCCCAGAAACCTCAGTTAATAATTCTTGTTATTAAAATCATCAGAACCTACGAAAGACTATGAGAGGTGGTGATGAGTCTTCATACAGCGGGCAACTATATTGGTGAAGTTTTGTGTCCTTCAATTGTAATAAGTGCATCAAGTTTTCTAACTTTGAGCGCTCATTTAAGTATGTGCAACTCTGGAGCTTCTTGCGTTTGTTATTTGAAGAACACCTAGGTTTATATGAGAATAATATTTTAATTATATCAGCAGTGCCAGAACTAGGAATAATGTACCAATCCTAAAAAGTGGAGCATTTCTCAACCACATTGTTAAGGAAGAGTTTTTCCTTTGTAAGATTGGAGGCCATGATGCGTGTTTCCTAGAAGAGACGGAAGTTCTCGCAGCTGCCACACTGAGCCTCTTGAAATCAGATATTTCTCCAATTTGCTTTGTAAATCTAATAAAGTCATACTGCAGAGTGTGCCCATAGCATTTTAATGTTTTCTACAAACTTCTCTACCATTAAAATCCTGATGTTTCATTTTATGATAAATTCTAGCGAAGGATGACACTACCCCAGGATGAAACCATCTCTTTGTTCATAAATAGTCCCAGGAAGTTACAAAATCTACCTTACTTTTAAAAAGTGAACATTATAAAATAGCTTTGCACGACAATTTAATGCGATTCTAACTGTTATGATGAACTTTAAATTATGTGATTCACGTAAGAAGTCATAAGGTATACAAAATGAGACATTAAATCAGGAAATTTAGACAGTAAGATTTTAAGTTACTGTTGTTTTAAATGTACTATAATAGAAAAAATGCTGAAAGTGATGACTTTTAGGAAAATTAAACAGAGAAGGTGCATTTGGTGGCGGAGTCCCTGAGACACGAGGAGATTTGTTTGACCGGGAAATGGATTAGGCTTTCTCCATGTCTTCTTTAGTTTAGTGTCCGGTCTTACCATCCAAGATGTAATGAATGACAGACGTAAGTGTTGTCCAAATTATCTTGAAAAAGTTGGCGCTTTGATTTGGATTTTCACAAGGAAAGTGAAGAGTGCACTGGCAATTAATGAAGTAGAAATTTCTCTTAAGCTTGGAAAGGCGTATGCTCTACAGGACCAACGGCAGCTTCCCTGTTACCACGCACGGGTGGTGAATACAGAGCATACTCCTCACAGCGACTACGTGAGAATGTTCGTGGGCTGTGACCTGCGCGACCTTGACATGATGGCATTACTAAGCTGGTCCTGAGTTTTAAATGAGGTAAATTATACATATATATATATATATATATATATATATATATATACACACACATATATATATATATACACACACACACATATATATATATATATATATACATACATATATATACACATGTCTCGGCTTAGGGCAGTCATGGTGAACTTATGGCAGGTGCGCTGCAGTTTTTTTCTCTAAATTAACACTTCAGAATTCTGGTTTAAGGTCACTGTTGGCACTTAGTGATAAATAAGAGGGTTTTGGGTTTCAGGGTGGGGCTGAGTTTCTAAATGTCCACCGTCATTGGAGGAGCTGAAGGTAGAGATCATTCACTGTGAGGTAGCTGCTGCCGTTACTGGCATCAAAGGAGCGTCGCGGTTTGTAGGATGGTGTTGCCGTGGTGGACGCTGTCTGCTTCCCTCCGGTACGAGCAGTGCTGGAAACAGATCTTAGGGCAGATTTCAGCTTCTCTACGGAATTCTCTACAGACCAGCAGTTCCTAAGAAGGGCTAAGCTTGTGTACCACCAGGGGAGATGGTTGAAAGTTTGTTTGTAAGTGTTGAAGCTTCACAAAGAGAGAATAATGCTTCGGAGTTAGAGTGTTTTTAACACTCAGAAAGCTAATATATATTAAATATCATCTGTGAACCAATATTGTAATGCAAGAATTTTCTTTGTGTTTTATTTTCCATTGCAATGCAATAACAGATCCCTTTTATTTTTCTAGCGGTTTCTACACAGGTATAGATTCATGTGACTGCCACCACAGTCACGTAGCTCTGTCACCCTGAGAACTTTTTTTCTATTATCTGTATTCACACTCTCTCCACGACAGACGCGCAGCCCCTGCTGAATTGTCCTGTTACTGCGGCTGTCTTTGCCATATCGTTACATAAGGCCAATTGGACCGTGTGTTACCGTCTGAACTTGGTCTCTTCCACTCAGCAGGAGCTCTGTGAGATTCATCCTTGTTTTGGCTTGTCTCGGAAGTTCATTGCTTTTTATTGCTGAGTTAGTATCTCATACCCTTGGATAAGAGGTGATTTTTAAAACATTAGTTGCAGCATAGAGTGGAAAACTGTTATCAGTGAAGTTTTATACTCCTCAGCTGTAGTCAGTGCATCGATTTTTCTGACTCTGAGCAGCTTATTTAAGTATGCACAACTCTGTAGCTTCTGGCGTTTGTAATTTGAAGAACATTGTTTCCTGAGATACACAAGTCCTCTGAATGTTTATAATTTCCTTATATAATATGAAAAACGTACTTTTGTTGCTATCACTTTGTCTCATAATAAAACATTTAACGTTGGCAAGCTCTTTGCTCAACAGTAACTTTCCAAGATGCAACACAAAATTTAAAGAAACAAATTTTCCATTAAAAAAAAAACTTTTGTTTTGATCCCAGGGATCAAACTCAGGACCTGGCACTTGCCAGGCAAGCAGTTATTCCACTGAGCTATCACTATGTCCCTGGCCTTCACTTCCTTTATTTATTTAATTATTATTGTTGTTGTTGTTGTTGTTATTATTATTATTATTATTATTTTGTCTTTTTGAGACAGGATCTTGCTAAGCAGTTCAGGCTGGCCTTGAGCTCACATATATAGTCCAGGCTGGTCTCAAACTCACATCGATCCTCCTGCCTCAGCCTCCCAAGTTCTGGAATTACAGGTGTGCGACACCACACCCGGCTCACTTCCTTTATTTTTAAGACAATATCTGCCAAATATAAAAATCTAAATAACCATAACTTTTCTGCCAGTCACGCTTCAAATGAAGATTGTGCTCCTTAAAGAAAGTCAGAACTTCAGCTCTTAGTTCATTCCCTGGGAGCTTTGTTTTGTTGTTGTTTAGACAACTGTGGTTCTTAGGTGTACATCAAAGATAACAAAGACTTTCCATTTTATCTCACAGAATATCTGAAACTGGTTTACCAGAGGCTTGAGTTGTAATGAAATTAACATTTACAACATTATCAATGACTTTCTTAAATTTCTCTTTCTTTTCAATTCTGAGTTTATGGTGGTAAAAACTAGGATCGCTCTAAAGAAAGAGCAAAATACATATTTAAATTTTTTAAAAAAATTATTACAATAAAATATATTCCAGCATTAACCCCTTTTGAAATACTCTTTATTTCGAATGCACATAGCTAGTCTTTATGAGACTAGCTATGTGTCTTTATGAGATATGATCAAAAGCACAGTGAACGCTGCTGCTGAGCTCCGGCCACAGGAGAGGCAGGCTGCCGAAACGTGGTAGTGTGACCTCTCTGCCTAACTCACGGCCTGGCATGGTGTGAGTTCTGCCTGTTCCCAGAGTTAAAATGACCATTCACAGTAAAATTTTCAACTGATTTAAGACATCAGTGCGGACAAAGCGGTGCAAATGAAGACAAAAAAACAAAACAAAAAAAAAAAAAAAAAAACCCACTTCTACAGCTGCTTTAAGAAGTGGTGAAAGAGTTGGATCGGTGTTTCCTGAGAGGGAGTTTATTTAGAGGGGGAACAGTAATGGCAATATATATTTTACTGTAATAAATTTATTTTACATTTAAACACCATATGTTTTGATCAGACCTCCTAGTTCTTTGTTGTCCTTTCATTTTATCTAATTGAAAGGCACCAGTGGTTTTATAGATTGTAGGTTTCGTGCCATCCATGAGAGCACTATCCAAGTGAGAAAGATGAAAGTGAGCATCACTGTGGCAGCAATTTTGACTTTGCAGCCATGAGGCTGTCTTGGGACTCGGAAAAGTCTACAGACTACACTTGGATTATGTTGCATGTTTGTTTAAAGAGTAACTAAGTTCTGTGAGGAAAAAGAGGAATGGAGCTGTCGAAGCAGGAAATGAAGCCTGTGGTGGCCATGTACCCAGTCAGGCCTTCAGGTGTCCGGGTAAGCTGAAGGCCAGCAGGTCTTCCTGTTTGAAGTTACTAGTGAAATTAAGGGTAGAACACTGCCACCCATCTGAAAGAGGACAATGTGTGTTATGACCTAGAGATTTTTCAATTCAAGGGTCTTTAACTCTTAAAACATTTACTATTTCAAGTGTCTGAAGTAGAAGATAACATCAAATGTTTTGCTGAGGATCCTCCACATTCTAATGTTATTTTGAAGTCGAAATGCATGGGGCTTATATTTCTAGGGACAGTTGTATTCGTTCTGGAGATTTTTTTCTGACCGTAGTTTTAATATCTCTGAAAACTCAATTTCATTCTAAATCACTCTTGAGTTTTATTTGCTGTTTCAGGAACCCTTCCGAGATGCCATCCTTAATAACTTGCATGGGGAGATTGAAACAGACTGGAGAGAGGCAGGGTCATGGGGGAACCGTGGAGGGACTGCGTGGCTCCCACACACATACTGAGGACTGATGGAGCAGGTGGTCCTCAGAGCGGCGCCTTCTTCCCACCTGTACAGAAAGCGTCTCTGGCCACAGCAGCTCTGCCCGTTGTGCACTGCGGTTCCTGAGATAGATGCGCTCAGCCTCCATTCGGTTCCGTAGCTGCGAGAGTTGAGCACACTCTGGTCTGGGAGCTAAGATTCCCCTCCAGGGACACCCGGGCTCTACACTGATGATGAGCCCTCTCCGCTTTTGAATCCCAGGCTATGAAATGTACCGGAAGTAGATTGTGAGCACGTAGGGACCACAAAGGTTCGGTTTTGTTGTGTGCATGTGTGACGCAATTCTTTCACGGAGTAAAATCAAAATCGTGTTTTATGTTTATAAAAAGATTATTTTCAAGAGTCTATTTTTGCTTTAAGAAAAATCCCACAGTTTGTCCTTTGAAGCTGTATTTGTCCCACTAGTTATCATTCATTAGGAAATTTTTTAAAATGCTGCTGGCATCATCAAGGCCTTGGAAATTTGCCTCCGGATTTGCCTCCAAAGCCCCATGCTGTCATGGAGGGAAGGCTTTTCAGAGGCAGCTAAGTCTAGAGCTTGGGATTGTTCCTTGTCTAGAGCTGGGAATGGCAGGGTGAGGGCTACACCTGCCCTGGGGCAGGTAGCCTGCATACAGCATAGGGACCTAGGGACCAAAAGAGGCTGCTCCTCCCCTTCTGCTCTGGTGGCTTTTGCTGTTTTCCACTCCCATGAACAGCCGTTCTCTACCATGTGCCACTCTGCGTTGGAGCCAGCTGATTATGGACAGAAATCTCTACAAATGTGAGCTAAATACACCTTTCTTTCTTTAATTTTAGGTGTTGGGGACCGGCCAAATAGTTCAGAGGATTAAAGCACTTGCAAGCAGGCACAGTGGCCGGGGATTTGATCCCTGGACCTGCGTGCCAGCCCCACCCTCATGCCACACTGAGATTGTAATTGAGACTGGGCACGGTGGCACATGCCTATAATCCCAGCTCTTGGGAGACTATAAACAGGTGGATCAGTATAAGCTCCATCTAGTAGTGAGACCCTGAACATGCTCTAGACCCTTGCCTAAAAAATAAATAATTTTAGGTGTTGGTATTTTGTCTCAGCAACAAGAGAAAAGTAACCAAAACAGAACTGAAACTGTTAATGAATCTTAGCTTGTATAAAAAATTAGACAAATAAGTCCTATTCCAGTCATTTTGCCCCTAAAAAATTAGTGTGGGGCAAAACCAAGAAAGACAGTTAAAGGTACCTAGGTGACATAGAAATAGCAATAGCTGGACTAATTAAAAAGATTAGATGTTGCTTCTTCAGGCTGGTAAAATAAATGAATATGACTGATGATAAAATTTAGCAAAGTAAGGATAATACTGAACACATCTACTTATCAAATCCCTGAAAAGTCAGGCAAAGAAAAACCTTTGGGATGACTTTTTATGCAGTAGCTGCATTACAATTATTGCCACAGTAAGTGATAAAAATATCCTTTTTAAGAAAAAAGAAAGTGGATTTAGGAAAATCTGTGTTTAATAGAGCTATAATAAAAGTCAGTGGAAAGCATCTTTTGAGTGGTGAAATGCACTCGTAACTTTTAAACTAGAAATTAGAATTTGGGATCATCATGCCCTGTGAGGTTGACATAGGATGATGGTTATCATACCACTCTGTTCACTGAGAAAAGCTAAAGTTTAAATCTTAATCTGGATAACATTAAAATATGGTATGTGAAATGCTTTCCTAGTTCTACTTTTTTTCTCAAGTAACCAATTACATATAATGCCAAGCAGACCTCCCAGATCTGTGTGGTCAGTCCCTCCGCTCTCCTACACTGTCTCAGGGAGGTGGTTGTCACTTATTCCAGCATCTCCCTAGTACAGTGTCTGCCTCGCTTACCAGTCACTCTTTGTAAGTTGGACCTCACTGTCTCTCACTGTAACCTTTAATTGGGGAATGTTGATCAATCTCAAATCATGTCATGTTGTAAAGATAGTACAAGAAATACCTGGGCTGGGGAGATAGCTTGGCAGTCAAGTGCAAGGACCCAGATTTGTACCCTGGTACTACATGGTGTGCCACCATGCCAGCTAGCGAAACCAGTCATAGTGGTGGACACCTGTGAACCCAGTTCTGGGGAGGCTGAGACATGAGGATCAGAACAAGTCCCAGCTGCATAGTAAGACCCTGCATCAAATGAATGAATGAATGAATGAATGACCCAATGAATGAATGATCCCAACATTTAACTTTACTAAATATTAATTTTGCTACTCAGGCATTAGCGTCTTACTCTCTCAGGTCAACAGAATCTTGGTTTATGTTTCACATATATATGTTTGCAGGTTTATATCATTAATAAATATATATGTGGGCATGGCTTCTCCTACTGCACCATTTGAGAATTCCTGCAGATACCAAGACACTCAATCCTAAATGCCTCACCATGAATATCTTGAGACCTGAGCATTTCTCTGCAGAATCTCTGGGAGTGTTGGTAGGATAGTGTTGACAGAATACTGTTGTGTAGCACGCAGTCTACTCCTAGTTCCCTGATTGTTCTGGTAATATCATTTAATTCACTTTTTTCTTTTTCCAATCTAAACGCCAATCCAGGATTACATTGTGTTTAGTTGCCATACCTTAATCTCTGGTAAGTAAGTAATTCTCTAGGTTGTTTTGTTGTTGCTGCTGCTGGACCACAGAACACTGATAGTGCTTAGGAGTCTACCAGAATTGTTTTTCCCAGTGTCCTTCATTTTGGCTGTTTCATTGCTTCCGTGTGATTAGATGCAGAGTAAGCATTTCTGGCAGGGTATCTGCGTAGCCAGTGTTCTGTGTTGTCAGTGTCCTTCCCAGATGACTTACGATGCCCACTGTGTTCCATTACTCTTGGTGCTAAGGTAAAGATAAGGACTTGCCATTGTAGAGACATATCTTCCTTTTTCAAATTGAATCCCGCAGTGACATTTTGAGAGGAGGTAAATGACTCCACTGGAAAGAACATTTTTCTTTCATAATTCAAATGTAATCTGCACAGTGACACTGGAATTGTATAAATAATATACTGTTCCCCCAAACTGTCATCAAGTGGCCTAAGCTTCTGCTTGTGACTGTGGCCTGAGTTGGTTACTATGTGGAAGCTAAATTCTAATTTTCTGTTTTTATCCCTACATTTATATTTGTTAATGGACTTACCTTGTGTCTTAGTTACTGTTCTCTCATTGCTGGGACAAATACCCGACTCCAAAAATGAAAGAAGGAAAAGGTTTATTTAGCCCACAGTGACTGAAGGTTTCAGTGCATATTCGACTGGCCCAAGGCTGAGTGGAATAAGGCAGAGAGCATCCAGTTGATGTCAGTGGAACAGCAACAATCGCGACAGAGGCAATCGACCAACCAGGGCAGCAGAGAGCAACAGGGAAAGTCTGTCTCTCTGTCTCTCTTTTATGTTCCATCAGGCTCTCTGCCTTAGCTTGTTGGCCTCAGGCCACACCCATAATCCCAGCAGTACTCAGACCCCTAATCCCATCACTACTAAAATACAAAATCCCAGGGGATCATGAGTCAAGTCTCAAACTCTAAAAGTCCCTGCCCTATGATTGCATGAGGCTTTGGGGGGACAACTAGACACAAGCCATAACACTTTGCTTTCTCTTCTCTTTTCCTTTAAAAATAATTCAGTCATTTTATACTTATAGATATACTTTTTCTTTTTTTCCCCCTAATTTTTGCCCTGATTTATCCTAAATTTTATTAAGGTATAATTGGCAAACATTGAATACATTTAGAGTGTACACAATATGGTTATGTCTATACATTCTAAAATGATTATACTGAGCTAATATGTCTATCTACTCATACATTCTTGTTTTTGTGGCAAGAACATTTATGGTCTACTCCCTTAGTACTCTTTGATTGTATGATTCTTTAGTACTGTGATTATTTTGTAGTGCAGGGGATCAAGCCCGGGGTTATTATTAACTATATTTAGTAATAATGCAAAAAGTAAACCTTAGCTAAAACCTTGTACCCTTTGACCATTTTTTCCAACATTATTATCTATTTCTGTCATTATTGATTCTGATGCCTAAGGTGTGTCATTTTTCACCAGCAGCAGAAGGACCCTTTTCAAGTTGGCATGGTTGTTTTTGACACATCTGCGTCAGTTTGACCGCAGGCCCCCTCCTGGAGCAGCCAGATAAACATCCAGGAGCTTCAGCTTTAACTTCAAACTTTTTATTTCTGAGAGAAAACTCCTTTCTGGACACAGAGTTTGCTCATTGCTAGTGGCATCTCTTTTAAGCTCTCTCTAAGGCTACAAGAACACACACACACACACACACACATACACACACACACACACACACACACACACACACACGTCTTGTTGCTACAGCATGTGTTCTAGGGACAAGGCCTAGAAGCCATGACACCTATCTTCTCATTCCCCCATTCAGCTGTCTACCTTTCCTTCCCCCACATGTGCATCCTGCTAAACACAGTATCAACACGTTTACTTACTTTCAAAGTCCTGTATCGCACACAAAATAGTCTCACATCTGCTACTGTAATGATGCAGGGAGAAAAACTGATCTTGGGCGGATGACCTATAAATGATATAGGGAGCCTCCAAATGATATCGGGAAAACTGATCTCCCAACCTGACCTGGGACGAGTTTGTGTTCTTTAAAACTGAAGAATGAATTTTAGGAACAAACAGAGGTAATGAGTAGAGCATATTTATTGAAGGAAAGAAAGCTCCTGTCTGAGAGAGTGACACTAGGGGACCCCGAGTGGGTAGTCCCTGGGAAGCTGTCTCTTCCAGGGACTTTTATAGTATAAAACCCTGCGATGAGGTGAAAACCATAGAAAATCACTTAGGTGGGCATGAGGTGGGGCAAAATTATGATTATCAATGAGATTATAAGCACTATTGCTCAGGTAAAATTAATTAAATCCAATACCAAGTAGGGAAGTGAGTCACATAGCAAGCAGGCTTGAATAGGAACAGGGTCTTTTCCTGCTGGGGGTTGGGTTAGTGACTCATTTAGGTTCTGTTAAGGTGATTGATATCTATTTAGAATATCAATCCCTGAAGTGCATTCCTAGGGAAGTATGTGACTACATTTGTTTTCTCTTTTGTCTTGAGGTCTGGCCTATAGCAGGGGTCTGTTTGTCTCTTCCAAATTGTTAAATCACCTTGTCTTTCATATTGTCCCCTTGAGGGCTTGGCCCTGTCTGACTGCCTATATTTCTAGTTCAGCTGCCTCCAACACTAACAACTACCAGTAGAAATACAGTTAAGTTGGAAAGTTCCTGTAATTCTTTATGTGCTTAGAATTTATCTGTATATGTTTAGTCAGAATAATTTTTAAAAAGCAACTTCTCATCAGTTTGATATTCTTAGATTTTTCTAATCTTAAATAAAATATTTCTTACTTGGATTTTTATTGCGATAAAAATGTAAGTTTTGCCATCTTAATAAGTTTTAAAAATACAAAAACTATTGTTTGCTACAATGGCATGGTATTAAAAGCAGATCTCTAGAACTTATTCATCTTTCATATTTGAAATTTTATTTTCATATTTTAAATATGGTCTATTTAAGAAGTTTCTTTCTGCTTTGCTGATTTACCACTTTTGCATTCAAGGTAATACTGCTTTTTAACCTAAATATATGTTACTAATTACATTTTTAAAAATCTATACAGTGTCATGTTCCCCTATAAAATCTGTTTAGAAACTGTTTTAGAAAGGAAAAATATGAAGATTTCTTTCCTTCTTTTCTGACAAAGATTTAAATTTTATTATCCCTCCAATTTCAGAATCAAGAGAAGTTTTTAAAAGCGTGCTAGGTCTGTAAAACAATGCAGAACAATGGTTAACGAAACGTCCATGGAACCAAATTTCAGAAAGGGAAATCCTGGTCGGTGTCTTTTTATAGGTCTAAGGTTTGATGATTGTCACCTTCTGCCTCCTCATTCCCCTCCCTCCCCCCACCCTCTGTATTTGGGTGATATGAGGAAAAGTTATGACTTAGCTAGGAGTCCTGGCATTGGGGATGGGCTTGTCCCTTTGAAGTATCTGAAAAACAAAAATAAAGATCCCTCCCACAGAATTTCAGTTGGTGCTGCTGATCCCAGAGCAGCCTGGCTGTGCCAGGGGGCTGCGTGTGACTCTGCCACCAGAATTGCTGTGGTGTCTGCCAGAGGTCTCATGGCGACACACTAGGTAGGAAAGTCTGCATTATACCTAATAACAGCTCTGGAAGATGTCCTGAAGCGCTTGCTTGCACATGGCGTAGTCTACCTAAAGCAAGTACAGTGTTTCTACTTCTGCTGGTAAGTGTGCTAAGATATGGACCCAAATAGTATCTAGCAATCATTTGCTATGGCTGCTTTGTGGTCTTACTTGTGGTACTCTTAGATTGCAGCTGGAAGTAACGAGATACAATCCCATAGTTCTTCTGCATTCTTAGTCCACAAACAGCTTCTTATGAACTATAGATTTATGTCAATGTCCACTGGGGCAGTAAGAGAAAGACTATGTCTGATGTTACTATCCTTTGTTATGAGTAAAGATTCTTCTAGAGACTATGCATAATTATAACGCATGCACATTTGTGTGGAAGATTCAATTAGGAGAACATGTGCAAGGCATGCAGAGTAACACGCTGGCTTCTGTGGATACACCTATGGGCCCACCAAGGGGGCTGCCCGAAGAGACAGCGTCACACAGTACGTGCCCAGGGAAGAGAAGGGAGAAAAGCTACTGTGTTTGGACTTCCAGTTGGAGAGGAGTGATCAGTGAGGTGGTGGTTCACTCAAGGCACAGAATTACCATGAAACCCATACTGCGGGGACCTGAGAAGTGGGGTCCCCTAGTCATACGGCTTGGTAATGTTGGCTAAAATAATACATTGACTACAGTTGGTTAAGACCACTGTTTTCTTCACCCCACTTTTCCTCGTGTGAGATAATACTGTAGATGACTTTGAATGCAGAGGGCAATTGAGGACATAGAGGGTAGAGCTTAGGACATAGAAGGTAAGAGTTTATCCTTAGCTCTACCCTCGCTTCTGAGTAAAATTTAAGGTATTGCTCAGCACCACAAGGAACAAACGGTTTCTAGAGCCTGCCGCCCACTCCACTGACCCATGCTGTAGACCCAGAGTCTGTGGTGGTGGGTGTGCTCCAGTGACAAGTGCATGGTCAGCAGAGAAGTGCTTCATTATGGTTTTTTGTTTGTTTGTTTTTTTAACCAGGGATTGAACTCAGGACCTTGTGTTTGCCAGGCAGGTGCTTATGCTGAGCTCTCTCTCCAGCCCAGCAGAGAAGTTTCTGACAGAAGTTTCTCCTTAGGGAATTCTTTCAAGTACCAGACACATAAACATAGCTGCATGACTTAGTTCTTATTAATCACTACATGAGATGCAAGTTCCTACCATGGTCAACTACACAGATGGCAGACTGAATTATCTTTCTCTTGTCTCTAGAATAATAGCACAAAATCATCACTATACAAAAATGTGATCCAAGGATTAGTAGTCAAAATAGGTAGGGGGCAGGCAGCTGGTTTACAAAATGTTATTTTTTTGTGAAGGTTGTGATATTTCTCTATCTTTTTACTTTTTTAATTTGCTCATTTTTTCCCTTGAAACTAGATAAATATTTGCTTTCATGCCTAATTTTGTATCTGTAATTTCATATGCATGACCTAAAAGAGAACTCGCCCCTATCTTATTTAAACTTTGCATCCTTTATACTCTGCACAGGCCCAATTGGTACTCATATATGAAGTGCACATCAAGATTTAATAGACAATGCGTTGTTTACAGACACACTAATAAGCGGGCAACATTTTTGCTAAGGAGTAAAATTTCAGACGCTGGCTGTCAGCCCTCTACGCCTGGTCTACATTCTTCTGTGAGTGTTCAGAATCTCCCCAGAGTAAGCCAGAGTCAGTGTAAATAGTGGGCAGAGCCACTTCCCTTCAGGGCCCTCAGAACGCTCTCTGTTTCTAAGACTACGTCAGGAAGCATGTGAAATCCTCAAATATACTGCAAAGTAAGAAAGCTATGAAAACTATAGGGTCCCCGGCAAAAAGACACAGGAAATAATTTGAAAGAGTCAAAAGGACTAATGACTCCAATATATTGTAACACATAAAATATATGAAAATCTAGGAGTGCCTATTGATAACCAAAAAGTAAAATCAAAACAAAAGAATTGTCTTGATTGCTTTTTTTT
>PVKN010018683.1:0-16731 GCA_004027915.1 Capromys pilorides
TTAACACTTTTAATAAACCTTAGTTTTTTTTAACTGTTCCAAATGCATTTTGTATTTAAGTCGCTCTTCTAAAAAAATAACAAAAAAATTATAGGGATTGAGGATGCAGAAAACGCAAGGTCCTGAGATTGATTCTTGGTACCGCCAAAATTTATTTTTTTTTTCTTCTTTTGAGTTCTTATACTTGGGAGACTATACAATATTTGCATATCTAGGTCTGGTTTATTTCACTAACGAGTATATGTTCAAGATACATCCATTTATATATGAAGTCTTCTAGTCTATCACTCCTTATAGCTGAGTAATATTTCATTTTATGAAAATATCACATCTTTTTCAACCGTTCTTCAGATGATGGGCATTTTGGTTGTTTCCAAGATTTGGCTATCACAAATTGTGCTGCTATGAACATAAGTGCACAGATATCTCTATGATATGATGTTTTCAGTTCTTCTGGAAAAACTCCCAGTAGGAGGATAGCTGGATTGAATAGGATTTCTAGTTCTAGTTTTTTAAGGAGTCTCCACACTGCTTTCCATAATGGTTGCAAGAGTCTGCATTCCCACCAGCAGTGGAGAAGTGTTCCTTTTTCCCCACAGCCTCTCCAACATTTGTTGTTGGCTGATTTCTTTATTTCTGTCTTAGTTACTTTTACTTGTTGCTAGGACAAATACTCAACACTCAAAATGAAGGAAGGAACGGTTTATTTAGCTCACAGTTGCTGGAGGTTTCAGTCCATATTCGGCTGGCCCAAGGCTGAGTGGAACAGGGCAGAGGGCATCCAGTTCATGTTGGCAGAACAACCAGGGGAGCAGAGAGCAACAGCCCTTTAAAAAGTCTCTTTGTGCTCAGTCACTCTGATGTGGGCTCATTGTGCCCTAGGGTGGAACCAATCATACCCCAGCATGGGCCCTTGATCTCGCTCTAGGAAGAAGCCAATCATATTCTAGGCAGACCCAGGTCATGCTCCAGGGTGGAACCAATTGTACCCCATCGGTACTAAAACACATAATCCCAGTGGATCATGACTCATGTCTCAAACTCTAGAAGTCCCCACCCCATGATTGCATAAGGCTTTGGGGGGACAACTAGACATAAACCATAACAATTTCCAAGGTATTCCTGGTACACAGTCAGGGTCAAGAACTTTAGAAAGTAAAGTCAATCCCTAAAAGAAAATTCTTTTTCTTTTTACATCCCCCACTTGTTAATAGAAAAGGAAATACTGGGAAAGCGACTCTATGTTCCAATTGAGTAACTTGGTTATAGCTTCTCCTGTACCCAGCTGTTTTCAGAAAGGCTGCTCTAACTCTGGGGCACAGCGGTGCAATGGTTAATATTACTAATATTGTCAGAATTAAAGCTTGACTTCATTAAAAAGAAAAACTAATTCAAACCTAAAACCCAACTGTAGAGATCAAGATAAAGTCCTAAACTTCAATTTAAAAAAAGAAGGTGAATCAGACTTTACTGGTTAGTGAGTTGGTTTTCTCACCAACCCATTTCCTTCTTCCTAAGACATACATGAACTATGTTTCCCAGCTTCCTTATCTTAGGGTAGAGTGATGTGACCAAGGTCTAGTCAGCGCAATATGGGCAAATACAATAAATGCCACATTCGGGTCTGTTTAATGACAACTGCTCATTCATGACTGTGATGGTTAATTTTATGTGTCAACCCGCAACCAAACTATGGTGCCACAACATGTGACAACTTTTTTTTTTCATGTGACAACTTTATACTGGATGCTCCTGTAAAGGTGTTTTGGGGTAAGATTAAAATTTAAATTGTGAGTTCTGAACAAAGTGTAGGTCTGATCCAATCAGTTGAAGACTTGGACAGAATGAAACACTAACCTCTCCCAGACAAGAATTCTGTAGATGATAGCCTTTGAATTTGAGCTGCAGCATCAGTTTTTACCTGTGGGTCTCTGGCGTTCTGAAACATCATACAAGATAAAGGCTTACTTGCCTATATAACCAATCACCTGAGCAAATGTCTGAACACACATGCATACACACACACACGCACACACACACACATATTAATTTTTTCTTTTTTCTAGAAAATCCTGACTAATACAATGACTTTTTAGGAAGAACTCCAAGAATTAGAAGAGCAGAATATTAACTTTTACCATTGCTGGGACAAAATACCTAACATACACAAATAGAAGACAGAGGTTAATGTCATGGCAACCAGGAAGCTGAGAGGAAGGGACCAGATAGAACCACCAGGGCCACTGCCCATGACCCTCACAGACACATCCAGAAGTATGCTTTACTAATCTGCTAGATAGCTCCCAAGCTAACCTAGTTGACCATCAAAATGAACCATTATAGGTAGCAATGAAAAATGGAAAGGATTTGGGTTGTTTTGTTGGGAATCTTCAACTAACCAAGAATATACTCAATGGACTTGGTACAAGTGAAAAATAAACTTTAATTTTCTAAAGCTACTGAGATTGTGGGTTCATCTGTTATGGCTGTTAACATCATGCAGTCTAACATATCATATGTTAAATTAGATGACACTTAAGTTTCTTGATCTAGCAATATTCTCAAAAAAACAATGTTGGCTGGACATGGTGGCACACACCCATAATCCCAGCACTTGGGAGGCAGAGGCAGCAGGATCCTTGTGAGTTCTAAGACCAGCCTGAGCTACAAAGTGAGTTTAATGTCAGCCTGGAGACCTTGCCTCAAAAAGACACACACACACAGAAAGCCAGATACAAAAGTGAATGCATACGAAAAGCCAAGAGGGTTCTGTGGCAAAACTTTTCACACAAATCAACAGCATGACGTGTTTTCACCATTGAGTGACATCATATGCATTCACTTTTGTATCCGTCTTTCTCTGTCCTAAAGGTCAGTGGGTCTTGAATTTATCTGCATTTTAGAATCACTTAGAGAACTTAGGTTTTTCAATGCTCAAGCTACACCCAGAAATGAATGAAATCATAATTTCTAGGGTCAAAAACCAAGTATCCTTATGTTTTGAGGCTCTGACATTTGTGTGTGTGTGTGTCTTTTTGAGGCAAGGTCTCATTATGCAGTTCAGGCTGACATTAAACTCACTTTGTAGTATCCAGACTACATTCATTCATTACCTCATGATCTCAATTATTTTTCCCAACAAACGTGGTTTTTAAACATCATGATTCCTATGTTTAAGATGAGAGCCAAAGCTCAAGTTAGGAGGTTAGGGTAACTTGTTCAAGATCACATAGCTGAAGGCTACCATTCGTCATCTGAACCCTGTTTTGATACTTCCCATTAGCCTAAAGAAAATGTTCAAAAAAGATAAAGTCTCACAGTGCAATCACTGGTCCAATAACTGAAACAATGTATTCAATTCTTAGAATTTGTTTTAAGGAAAACAATGGAAAATTTATGTTCAGAAAAGAGCAGCTAGGTTACTGGAGAATCTGGCAGGAGGTCACTTAGAGAATAGATGAAAAAGAAAATGGAAAAATTAAGATAAAAAAGGGAAAATATGGAGAATTATTGAAGAAATAAAACATGATTGTTTCTTCAAATACCACCATATGAAAGAGGTGGAGTTTATTCTGCTTATGCCCAGAGGGTTAAATTAATTCCATCAGTTAGATACTGCAAAAAAAGCAAGTTTTGGTTACTACAAAGATCTTCCAGTAATTAGAGCTGTTTTGGAAAAAACTAGCAGTGTTTCTGGGAGAGAGTTTACTGAGAAAAAAATTTACTATGCCGTTTGTAGAAACATAAAATATGCTGTGTAATTTTGTTTCTACTATCACATTTATGAGTGTTTCATCCATTGAAATGTTCAAGCTCAAACTGGAAGTGTGGTTCCTCATAAGCTGGGAATGAGAGAGATGGTTGTGAAGGTCCATTCTAATTCCTAAGATTCCTACATAGCTTTGATTCCCCAAAAGAGAGAGGTCTGTCAGACTCTCTGACATAATCAATAGTAAACAAAGTATATACCATGCATTTATGAAAGAAATATTTTCCAAAGCCATTAAATAGGGCATGCAGTATTGTTCTCTCCAACCCCAAAGTTAAAGAATTTAGTAATAATGTACTTGGTGCATTTTGCTGAAGATGTGATAAGAGGCTACCTCTGACATGTTCACCTTATGAATGGATAAGCTGGGGCTGGCGAGATGGTTCAAGAGTCTAAAGAGCCTGCTTAGGAAAGCTTAGGCAACCGCAGGGACCACAGTTAGATCCCCAGCACCACATGTGGTGCCAACCCCATCCCCAGGGCAGGCTGAGCTGGCCTAAATAAATAAATAAATAAATAAATAAATAAAATGAGTGGATAAACCCTAAAATATATGTGGTATGCTTCCTGAGATAGAATTAAGACCTACATCTCTCCTTTTCAGCCTCTACAGCAATCATTCCACGTAGGTCTCTAAACCCACTTCATCTTGCTTTTTCCTCGGACAGCTTCTTCCAAACAGGCTCACTATAGCCTGGATCTTCTACACAGTTCAGCATAGCGATGCCAACATAATAGGTTGGACCTGATCTAGAAATACCATAGGTCCAGAAGTTGTCAATGGTCCTATGCCCAAAGTATAGCAGAAAATTGAAGAAAACACATGTTAAAGAAAAAAAATTTTACATGTTATATAGATTCTAATTAAAGAGAAACACAAGAACTAGTCTCTGATTATCCGTGTATTTCATCCAACTCCCCCCAAAGACACAACACAATAAATACAACTGTCTTAAGTACAATATGTCAAACCGCATCACTAATATTCTAAGAACTGTAGACAATTTTTCAAATTCTGTGACCAAATTCTCTCATAAAATGAGGCAAGATATGCAAAGACAGAGGGTGATATCTTATGCTCACTGTTATATCCCTAAGAACTGGCACAAACAATCTGCTTCATGTGAATTGGCTAGATGAATTAATAAGTAAATGAATAAGTGAATGAATGAGTAAGCTTTAGATGTGGAATGTGTGCAGTGCCCTTTAGAGAGCTATTACAGGCCTTTGAGTAACTATGATATTTTCACCAGGCTTCTCTTTGAGCATATGACTTATTTAGTATCTTAAAGTTCATGTTGACAGAGAGGGTGAAAGTATGAACACTTTCCTGAGCTCAGTTATTTCTGACTTGTTAGGTACAGTTATCAACAGTGATAACAGTTCAGCCTGGGCTAGACATAAGCAGTAGCAGTATGCCAACTTTCAAATTACAGCTTCCATGTTACATTGGCTCTGTTTTCCTGCCACTGAATAAAGAGTGCCATTTAGTACCCATTGGTACTGAACAGTTGAGATCTCCTCAAGAAAGCTGATACTTCCAACAGTACTCCACACTCAGGCTGCAAGCCAGCTGAAAGCCTGGAGTCTTTGTTCAAGAGGTCCTGCTTTATGCGCAAAGCCAGTTCTACGGCTGTAGAGCAAAGCAAGAGTGATGACCATTACAACACCAAGGCATTTAACATTTCTTACCATGCTCATTCTTAAACGAAAGAAATGGCACTAAGCAAAGATCTTCCTTCAAAGTAAGAAAATCCCTCTTGTAAAAATCCTTCCACATAAAAAGCACAGAATGCCTTATGGAAATAGAAAATGCTCTTTGAAAATGTACACAGGAGTAATTATCTTACTTTCAGACAGCACTGCTCTTGAGAGGAGGCTAGAGTAAGGCTAAGGTCCTTGTCTATGAGCAACTGCTCCAGCCAGGGCCAAAAGAAGCTCAGTCCCAAAGGGAATGGCTGTTAAGATGACTGGATTATCTCAATCTTTGAGGAGAGAATGCTACACATTCTTCTTTCAAAAGGTCAACCTTTTCGAAGTACCTATTAGTGGCCAGGTAAAGCAATACCCATAAGGACATAAAGAGTGAGACAACACCTCAGAACTCACAGAGTTTACACAAAAGTAGATGTAAAGGGTAACTGACAATGAACCTTTTCAATTACAATTCTAATAACTGCTAAGAACAAGGCATTAGAATTTATATAATAGGAACATGTGACCTGGCTAATTACAAGAAGTGACATGTAAACTTATTGCTGACAAACAAGCAGGAAATGACCATAGGAGAATTGGCACCCTTGATAAACACAGCAAAAAGCTATTTTCAAAACTCTTACTTGGGATCTGACAGTAGCAATGATTTTCAGCTAACAATATAAATTCTGGACAGCTTTGGTCAGGAATTCCAAAGATGTTCAATATCACTTACATAAGTTGGAGAAAAGCTTTCGAATGGGAGTGGCCTGCCACAGCAGAACAAAAATCACATACACAGATGTGGTGAAAATAGAAGTGCAGGGGCCATAGATCTATTTCTCCCAAGTTTCTCAGTCTTCAAATGACTGCTCAACCAGGAAATGACAGCAGCTGAGCTTAGTAATGCACACTGAAATGGGGTAAACTCCATGGGTAAAATAGAACCAATGACAAAAGCTACAGGGAGAAAAAAAGATATGTTAGGTACTAAGAAATTTCTTTCTGTCTCAGTTACTTTTTACCATTGCTGGAACAAAATACCCAACACCCAAAATTAAAGAAGGAAAGCTTATTTAGCTCAAAGTTAGTGGAGGTTTTAGTCTATACTTTGTGGGCTCCAAGGCAGACAGTAGCAGTTCGCGTGGCAGAAAACAGGAAAGAGCAGAGGAGAAGCAGTAGCAGCAGCATTTATCAAGCCTCTCTCTCTTCTTTCCATGTGGGTTGTGAAGACTGGAGCTCCTCCAAGAAAGTGGCAGTGGCCATGGCGAAGATCCAAGCTCTTCCAAAGTAGCATGGCTGCATCGATCAAACTCCTTGAGGGAAGCGGTACACTGAAGCCTCCCTCCACCCCTTTATATACCCTTTTTGTGCTGAGTCATTCTGGGGCAGAGCCTCCTTACCCTAGGGTGGGCTCCTCTACATCTCGCAGAGTCAGGCCCCTCACACCCCAGGGCAAGGAATGCCAAGTTGATCTAGTCAAGTTGACAGAATGTATCAACCACTACAATCCACCCCTTGTCAACTTTTTTTTTTTTTTGAGACTGGGTCCTGATGTGCAGTTCAGGCTAGTTTAAAACTCATAGATCTCCTTCTTCAGCCTCCCAAGTCCTGGAATTACATGCATGTGTCACCATGCCCAGAAGTAGCAGGAAATTTCTATGGAGACTGAAAGCCCAGAATGATTTAATTTGCCTTTATTATGGAAAATGTCAGGTTTCAAGGTCAATAGAACAGCTTGAAAATAAAAAGTACAGGACACTCTAAGAGTCTTTGCATATAATAAAATTTGATTAGCTGGCTATGCTAAAAAGAATAAACTATCTGTTTTACAAACTTGTATTATTATTATTTTATTTAATGTCATGGCATATTATGTTTTCCAAAAGTATTCCCAAATCTCCTGTCCCATATGTCCCTCTACAACATGACCTTGCAATAAAGAGATGAGCTGGCCTGCCTCCCCTTGCATCTGGGCTGCCTTATGAATTTCTGGTGGCACTGAGTGACTTCATAGAACTTCTGCTTGGTTCTCTTGGGGGCATTCATTCAGGGGGAGCCATCACCATGGAAAAGGACCCATTGCTAGAACAAGGTCATTCCTGCTCTATACAACCAGCCCATAAGGGCCCGGACTCACAAAAGCACGAATGGAAAAGCCACTTTCTAAGTGATCCCCCGCTCACCCTATGAGTCATTTCACCTGCCTCACCACTAAACATGGAACAGAAACAAGTCTCCTTACTATGCTCTGTAAAAGTGCTTTACTCACAGAGTAAACTCAACTGAAACCAAAATAAAATCATGTAAACTCTGTTATGGTTTGTGTTTCTGTCCCCCCAAAGCCTCACACAGTCATGGGGCAGACTTCTACAGTTTGTGATTGCCTCGTGATTCATTGGGATTATGGGTGTGAGTTCTGCTGGGATTATTGATGTGAGTGCTGCTGGGATTATAGGTGAGACTACAGCACCCAGCCTGGAGTAGATAGCCTGAATGCAACTTAAGGGAGACAGACTTGCTCTCTGTAGCCACAGCTGCTGTTACTCCTCCCTTTTTGCTCTTGCTGTTTTGCTGCCCTCTGACATGTATTAGTCTGTCCTGGAGCCAGCTGAGTATGGACTGAAACCTCCAGTAACTAGGAGTTAAAGAAATCTTTCCTTCCTTCATTTTGAGGGTCAGGTTTTGTTCTAGCAATGAGAGAAGAGTAACTGAGACAAACGCAAACAGTATCTGCCAGACTGACAGGACTTTGTGGCTCAGAAAATAAACGACAAGAACAAGTGTTATATTATTATTCTATAAAAGTTGTGCCATGGAGCCAACTGAATAGATGAGAAATTCATGGCACTGAAAGACAGAGGCCATTAGATCACAACAGCATGGCACACTTCATATAATCATAGCAGTAAAGTGTGAATAAAAATACATATAAGGACTGAGACACCCAGAGGAAAAATGTGGCTTGAACTGAGATGCATAATCAATAAAGGCTGCTCCAAAAAAAGTTTATATTTTCTGAAGTTTGAGATTAAATGTTTAGATTTTCCAAAAGAGAAAAAAATCCAGAATTCCTTCAAAAATTTTAAGTCAACAGTTACCTGCCTGTCCAGCACAAGGTTCTGAGTTTGATTCCGAGTACCAAAAACAACAAAAATTTTAGACCTAATGTGCTATAATGAAAAAAAAAAAAAAAATACATGTTCTGCAATCAGAGTGAGACTAATTTCTTAATTTTTTATTTTTTAAAGAGTACAAATTGGAAATAAACCAGAAAAAACTACAAGTGATACAGAATTTAGAACTTTGTTGTAATACATAGTGTTGTCTTCCAATCAGTTATTAATATTACCAGATATAGGCATGTAAAACTGGAAGGAAAAAGAAAAGTATAAAAAATTAAAGAATTCAAAAAAGGAGAAGGGACAAATTGAGCATTAAATGCTTCTTTACATAGTCCAGCAAAATGGCATAGTACAGCTGTCCAAACCATCCTGATTACATACAGAGATAAATCTCTTTCTCACACTACCTCTCCTGTCCATCTCAACCCAGTAACTTTTTCCTTTTCAATAACTTCATTTCCTTTTCCCAGTACCTATTGTACCCTTCAGATTCCATTTTTCCCTTATGGATGGAATCTCAGTATTGTTTTAATTTGCACTTCTCAAATGATCATAATGTTGAACATTTTTTCAAATATTTACTTGCCATTTGTAACTCTTCCTCTGAGAAGTGTATATTCATCTCAGATGCTCATTTTTGGATTGGGTCTTTGAATTTGAGGGGCCTGATTTTTTTTAAATTCTTTTTATGCTCTAGGTAGAAGGCATTTGCCAAAGGACAGGTGGCTATAATTTTTTCCCAATTTGTGAATTTTCTTTTCACTCTGTTGGAGACTTGAAGTGCAGAAACTTTTCAAAAACATGAGATTTTAGTTGTTAACTCTTTGAAGTATTTCCCATACAGTTCATGAACTCTCTACCTACCCCTATGCCTTAAAGAAATCTACCTCAATTTTCCTCCAAAAGACTTGGTGTTTCTACTTCAATATTAAAATCTTTGATCCACTTTGACTGTAGCTTTGTGCATGGTGATATACATGGGTCAAGACATGGAAAAACCAGTTCTTCCAGCACCGTTAATTAAAGAGGCTATCTTTATTTTATTGAGCCTGTTTGGCTCAAAGACAAGGTAGCTGAGTGTGTTTGTAGTTGTGTCTGCATCCTCTATTCTGTTCCACTGATCCTCAAGGCTGTCTCTATGCTATTACCATGCTGATATTATCATAGTAGCTTTATGGTATAATTTCAGATAATTGAGATACCTACTGCCTTTCCTTTGTTTCCCAGGATTGCTTTTGATATTCTGGGTCTTTCCTGGTTCCAAATAATTTTGAGCAAATTTTTCTCTAGCTCTGTGAGGTACACTAATGGTATTTTAAAGGTGATTGCATTGAATCTGTATAACAATTTGTGAGTATAAATTTTCCTCTTAAGAAAACTTTCATTGTATCACACAGGTTTCAGTACGTTGTATCTGCATTTTTGTTTGATTTAAATATTTCATAATCTCTTCTTCAATTTCATCTGTGACCCACTGGTTGTTTAGGAGGTTGTTATATAATTTCCATGTGTTTATGGCATTCTTGTAGATTCTTTTGTCAATAATATCCAGTTTTATTACACTGTGATCAGATAGTATGCATGGGATAATTTCAATTCCTTGGCATTTTATTAAGAGTGCTATGCCTGTTAATACATGGTCTATTTTGGAAAATGTCCCATGTGCAGTTAAGAAGAATGTGTATTCTGTTGCTGCTGGGTGAAATACTCTATAAAGGTCTACCAAGTCAATTTTTCACAAGTTTGGTTTACTTCTGTTATTTCTTGCTGATTTTTTGGCTAGTTGATCTATCTCTTTTTGACAGTGGCATTTTAAAGTCCCCCATTACTACTGTATTATTGCTTGACTTTTGATGTGAAAATTTGTCTTATGTAAGAGTGTGCTGTTACACTGCATACAAATATATTTATAATTGCTATCTCTTCCTCTTGAAGTTTTTCCTTTACAAGTATATAATGTTCTTCTTTATCGCTTTGGATGATTTTTGGTTTGAAATTGATGTTACCAGCAACCAGGATAGCTACACCGCCTTGTTTCTGATTTCCTGAGGCATGGAGGATAGATTTCCATCCTTTGACTTTTACTCTGTCAATTTTCTTTTGCATTAAAATGTGTTTCTTGTAAGCAGCATAATGTTGGATTTTTGTATGTTAATCCATTCCGCTAAATCTATTTCTTTTGATTGGTGAATTAGCACCATTTACATTGATGGTTATAACTCATACATGACAAATCATGTTATTTTCCTGTTACAGGTTGCATACTTTTCCCCTCTTCTTAATTACCTGCTCTGTTTGGTGGTTCCTTTTTGTTGATCTTGAAGCTCTGATTACATCTGTCTGTTTCTAGAATATCTGTCAGTACTCTTTGTAGGGCTGGTTTGGTGGTCATGAATTTTTCCAAATGTTCTTCATCATAGAGGATCTTATTTCACCACTGAATTTGATAGATAGTTTTGCAGTGTATATGAATCTGGGTTGGAAGTTATTTGCTTTCAGGACCTGAAATAATTCACTTTAAGTTCTTCCTCATTTGATGGTTTGTGTTGAAAAATCTGCCATGATTCAGATGAGTTTTCCATTGTAGGTGATGTGTTTCTTCTTCCAACAGATTTTAACATGATATCCTTTTGCTGGTCTTCTGATATCTTGATTATTATGTGGCTAGGTGGAAATTTATTATGATTATGGCTATGTACAGTCCTATATGCTTTGCTTAACTGTATGTCAGATTCTTTTCTCATGTTTGAAAATTTCTGCTGGTACTTCTGCAAATAGTCTTACATCATTTGTACTGCCTCTCACAGCTTCATTGACACCTATTATTCTTATATTATTTTTCTTTCCATCATCTTGTACCTGTTGAATTATTTTCTAGTTCCTTGCTACTTTTAAAAGATCTTTTATATCACATTTATCAGCTGCAACAGTCTCAAGATCCGAAAGTAAATCTTCACTTTCATTAAGCAGTTCTGCTATCTTTCAATGAAGTTCTTAATTTCCTGGATATCTGTTTAAATCTGTTTCACTCACTGTAAATTCTTTCCTACATTGTTCATTTGGTGTTTACATCATTTTTCTATTCTCTATTTTTATATCTATGTCTTCTTTAGCTGTGCTCAGCAATTTTTTTCACAATAGTCCTTTCTTTTTGAACCTGAGAGATTATTTCTGCTCTTATTTCTTCTATAGCCTGAAAGACCTGTTTCTTTACATCAGTTGGTATCATTTCAGAGACTGCAGGTGTGTTATTTTCAAGTTCTTATATGTTTTTGTCTCCTGGACTTGTTCTGGGTGGCTAGAAGATTGAGATAATTGCCTTTTATTCCTGCATTTTGGTATTTTTGAAGCTCTCAGTAAACACCCAGATAGAGTCCCTCACACCACCCAGTCTACAGCCAGTCCAAACTCTTAAGAACTTAGCATGACTCTGAATGGCCTGCAGGTTGCAGGGGAGCCATGATCAGTGGGCCCAGCACGAGGAGATACAGAGATTTCCTAGGACCATTTAAGAACTTCGGCAGAAAGGCCAGCCAGATAGCTCGGCGGACTACAGCGCCTGCTTAGGCAGGGGCAGGGACCAGGGTGCACTGAGACAGCAACTGAGACTGGGTGTGGTGGCATGCTTATAATCCCAGGATTTGGGAGGCTGAAAACAGGAGACTTACTATAAGTCCAATCTACATAGGGAGGACCTGCAGATCCTGTACTAAATCCACAAAAAAGTAAAAAAATAAATGAACTTTGACAGAGTTAATTAATTTCTTTTGTCAGTATTTTTTGACACTCTGGAAAACAAGACACCTGATACACTATTTAGAAAGCATTAGTACACAGTTCTCTTTTGTTACACCACCCACTCTCACAGTCTCAATTCCCAAATGCCATAGGATTGTCCTGCTACAATTTTGTATATGATCAGATGTCTAAATTTCTGTGTAAAAATGTGTAATTGTTTTTTTCACATTCTATAGGAATTTAAAGTTTAGAATATCAATGATTGTTGGAAAATACTTGTTCCATGTGTTGTCTAAGGCTCTTGATATTCAGAAACATAGTGATGTTAAGCTCAAGTACCTATTATAGGGCAATGATATCATTAAGCTTCTCTTCTGAATGGTTAACAACTTAAGTCTGCAGACCAAAAGATTAGAGAAAAAGAAGGGTTACAAGGATAGTCAATATTTTGGCCCTAGCCCTTCAAGGTCAGTGAGGACTCAGGACATAAAGAGAACGTGTACTGTAATGTCCTATAACTAAGTGGTGTCCCAGATTTTCTGTTCAAGATTATGGGGCCAAAGAGGAAAGGGATCGATGATGTATAGTGTGCCTAAGGAGAGTAACCTAGAGAGAGCAAATTGATCAAGCAATGGCCATGACTCATCCAGATGGCTGACACTAACAAAAGTCCTACAAGATGCTGTACATGATTTCACAGTAAATCCTGTGGGGATCTGATTGACCTTGTCAGATACAGAAGTTGCAATTTTTGTTCTATAGGTCTAGCTTTATTTTAGTTTTAACCATCCAGTAGGAAAGTTTAACCACGAAGTATTGAAAAGTAAAGCCATATTAATATGCTGAGCTGTAAAAGGCTCAAGTCAACAACTCTGACATTGCCAGTTCTGCTGTTAACCCACTATTATTATGTACTATTGGACTATGCTGGGTTATTTTGCTGAATTCATGCACCTACAGTATTTGAATGGCAATGGAACACCCATCTCCAACAAGACAAAACAAAACAGAGTTACAAATGAAGGACCATTTTGTAGTGAAAAAAAAAAAAAAAAAGTTACTTTTTCTTAGTTCAGTGAGAAGAAAGATTTGCACTGATAGTGTTTAGACAAGATATCGTCCACATTTTGTACTCTGAATTACTATGAAGACAATATGCAATGTATTAATTATTGTAACTGTCCTACCCACCTGTTTTGAAACTGTCTCAACGATATTTCTTTCTCATTAAAATTAATAAATTTAAAATAAAAAAAAGCAATCTCAACCTCCTAACAGACTGCCCATTGACATGGAGTTCAAGCCTTACTTTCTCTATTGAGCAGAATTACCCCCATAAAATAGTTACAGGTCACCAAATGTGGCAGCACATCCTTGTAACTCCCAAATTGTGGGAAGCTGAGGTAGAAGGATTACCCCACCTAAGTGGGGTAACTAGCAAGACTCTGTCTCAAAAAAAAAGTGGTTAGGGAATTGGGAAATTTAGCTCATTGTGAAGGCCTTGATTCAATCCCCAACAGAAAAAAAAAAAGGAAAAAGCTACAGATTAATACATTGCAGCCAAAATATTCCTGAGAAAACAATTTAAGAAGCAGACAATGGGAAACTTTCCATAGTAGTGAGATCTTTAAGCATTTTCTCTGACATTTGAATTCTTGGCAGCCACAAACTCTGGGTGCTGACAGTCTCCATTCATACACCTAGAAGGCAGACAGCGCACACAACCTCCACACTGCAGCCATCCAAGGCTGTCTGTCCATAGCCATGCACTAGTCATGCACACTCTGAAGCTGCCTTCCCAAGCTAATTAGGCTGCTTTAAATATTTGAAAAGACAGAAACGGGCTCACACCATAGAGGGCTTACTAAAATATTTAAAGAACTTCTTTTTCCTAGCAGTATTGTAGTAGGCCACTTCCTTGTTTCCTCCTCAGGGAAATATGCATCTTCTCACTTTATCATCAGAATTGAACTTGACTCCATCTGGGAATTCTGCCATACCATCACAGACAGAGTGAGGGAGAAATTTCCAGCAAATTCTCAGAGCCATATAATTTTGCCACAGTAGATCATAAAATCCTGGGAACATTCATAAATTTACCTCTGAAAATAAAGATGCTGAACATACAGAGCAGCAATGGACTTGCCCTCCTGCTTCTAAACCATACAGAGTGTGTTCAAATACATGGCTCAAGGTCATATATTTGACCATATATTTGAGAAGCAGACAACTTCTATGGTTGAGGTGAAGGACTGCTGCTCCATGGACAGATGCTGGATCTGGGATGAGCAGCCTTCCTCAGGTCACAAAACCAATTACCTCCATCAATCCACACCTAAGGTACCAAGACTATTCCCACAATATCAGGCTGGCTTTTTATCTGAAGTTATAGTCAGAAATTAGTACATAATGTCATTCCATAGTCACTAAAAGAAGTGAATTTAGGGGCACACAAGCTCATTTTTCTAGAATCAACTGCGAGGTTTGTCACAGAACCGACCTTTGGCCCTGATCATTATTCTGAGAGCAGCAATGGAGGCCCCAATGCTTGCTCAATGTGAGAGCATTTTTTGGTTAAGTAAAATTATGTTTAATAAAGTCCTAGGGTCAGGTAGGATTTATTTTATTCTGATTCCTAAAAAAATTGATTTTCCTTGGATTTGCATGGGAATTTCTCAATCAGAATCATACATAATTAGGACTCACTATTCCCTAGAAATACTAATAAAGTAATTAGTTCTGCAAACATCATTTATCCTTATGCACTGACACTTCCTTATATTGTGGGAGAAATTATTTATCTCTGTATCTTTCTGCAATTACTCTATTACTTATTACTTACGACAGTTGATCCCTTGTTACTGTCTCCCAAAAATGTCAACTAAGTCTCAAAAAATCTACAGTATTCTTGGTCCCTATCAATAAACAGACATCTGATCAGGCTATTCTTGTCTATAACTGTCACACAACACTAGCATGAAACAAAAAACAAAATGTGACTCTACCACTGGGGTTCTAGAATACCATTAAGAGGAAGATACTTCACATTTACAAAGATATTACCATAATTAATGAATTTTTTATTAGAACTAAAGGGGATACTATTAATTTTATCAAATAGCCTGTTATATCTCTATGTCCTTGAAAGGGATAATGAAAAGATGCTCTTTCACTTTGTGAAATGCAAAAATACTGGCAGGGTCTTCCCTGGTTAGCCTCAAGAGTTATTTATGTCATCCTCTTATCCAAGTCATATAGAATTTTATGGACAAATTAATAAACTGGAAAACATGTCAGATCTAGGTTCATCAAAGGCAACTTGATAAAACGGAGTGATTTCTGCTCTACTCAAGACAGAAAAACACAGGGCATTGACCAAGACCAAATAAAAATATTAACTCAGAGTCTGAACCTAGGAAGATAAAGAAAACTATACATATGACTGAGTTGTTTATCTACATTCACTTCTATGTCCCTCTCCACAAATTTGCTCTCTCCTTTCTCAAGCACAACAAGGAAATCAGACCAACTGTGTGGTCAGCCAAAATGCTCACTTCTGTTCTGAATTTCCTACCTCCTTCCTACTTACTAGCAGACCTGCTAAAACTCTGGGACAAGGGCTGCCCAATCCCAGCCTTCATCCTCTTTTCTTCTCTGTCAATTTGAATCCTTTTTCTGTTGGTCATCTTGTTCTTATAGTCAGTATTACCTCTTACATCTGATCATTCAAATGTACACTGCAACCCTTAAACATTTCCCAAACTGCTGCTCATCATCGCAAGAATGATATTGACAAGTACAAATAGTTATTGTAAGATCATATGCCAATGGCTATGTATTCTATATGTACAAACTCAATTAATCCTCAAACTTAATAAAATAAGGCCTCCTAAAATGATTCTATGATCTTCATTTTATACATGATTAATCATTTTTGCTCTCACTTTAACTCCTTATTTTCTATAAATACATGTAAGAAGCTCAAAACAGGTCTCTTAGTTCTGCAAATTATGTCCAAATTCATCCTCTGTTACACTGTCATTGTTTCATCTCTGAAAGATAAATGCAGTCCTAGCCTATGCCTAATTACAAGTTCCCAGTGTCTTTCTACTATATCATTATCTAAGCAACCACATCAAACGGATAAATACATGTATTCAGAATCATTGTCCAAGTCCATTCCAAATCTAGAGAACCAAAATTGGCAGATTTAGGTCAGAACATGTATAGATTCAGAGGTCTCCCTAGGATTTCTGATTGGCAGCTCTAACCCGAATCATATATCACAGCTCTATTATAAAAGAGCTTTATCATCTTCACAGAAATTCCTTGAGCCCATTTGTAGGAAGGAAGACTGTTCCCTACCTCCACACCTAGGAAGCCATTATCCTCTGTCTCTATAGA
>PVKN010018684.1:0-16728 GCA_004027915.1 Capromys pilorides
TATCAAACAAATAAATAAAAGATTTAAAAAAATTTTTTTAAAATCTTTGTGATCCTGGGTTACATTTCTTAGACTCACTAGGGCATGGTGACCCAAGCCTGTAATCCTCATACTTTGGCAGTGAAGACTAGGCTGGGCAACAAGTCTGCCTCAAAAAAAAATTTTTTAAAGTAGCTCAATGTGAAGGCACTGAATTAAATCCCAAGTATCAAAAAATAAAAATAAAAAATAAAGCAACTTTTTACTTCCTGGTATATACACTCCAAAGAATGAAACAGGAACTCAAAATAATATTTATTCACCCATGGTCAGAGGGGCATTATCCATTCATACTAGCTGAAAAGCTGAAGTAACCCAAGTGCTAATAGCTACTATAGATAAACAAAAGGCAGTGCATCCCTACAGTGGAATATAATTTTGTTTTACAAAGGAAATTTTCACACATGCCGCAGTGTGGTTTATCTTTAAGACATTACGCTAAGTGAAATAAGCCAGTCATAAAGGGACAAATATTGTATGGCACGTCCTCTGAGATTTCTAAGGGATTCAAAATCATAGATGTGGAAAGTGGAGTGGCAGTGGCCAAGAGATAGGGACCAAGGAGCTGGGCATGGTGATGCATGCCTATAATCCCAGCACTTGGGAGGCTGAGGCAGGAGGAGTGATGTGAGTTTGAGATCAGCCTGGGCTACAAAAGTGAGCTCAAGGCCAGCGTGAACTGCATAGTGAGACGCTGTCTCAAACAGACTGCTTGAAGGGTACAGAGTTTCAGTTTGAGAAAATGAGAAAGTTCTGGAGGCTGATGGTTGCAAGGTTGCACAATGAAGAGTTCTTAATTCTACAAAACTGCTTACAATGGCAAACTTTACGCTGCGCATACCTTATCACACAGACCACTGGTTGTGCTTTTGCAAAGGCTCTGCCTACGTTGCCCAGCAATAGTCTCCCCTGGGGTACTCTGTCAGCTTACAGGTAGGTTATACACTTGGTGATCCACTTTGCAGTCTCCCTCCAGTACTCATCTTTCCAGGGTTCCCCAAGAGCTCTCTGCTCCCCTAGTATCACAAATATCTTTTTCAAGAGGATCCTGAAATTATGAGAACCTGGATCGCATAATTACCCTAACATTTCAGGTTTCCCAAGTGCCTTTCTGAGCTCTGGAAGTTCCTCTTCCCTTGGGCACCCTCTATCATTCCACTACTTCTGGCCTCTGCACTAACGAATTCCAAAGCAATCAGTGTGAGATTTGCCAGCCTGAAGCAGCCATCTGGGCCGGGCTGAAATCTGGCCCTTACCCTACTTGCTGGCCATGTGACCATACTGTTTACTACTGTCTGAGCAGCCACAGGCCAAGCTGATTATTATACAAACCCCGATCACCAAACTACACATTCTGGCTGGCAGCTCTTTCGAGAAGAAAAACATTCCTGTTTTAGCTGCCAGACTAACCTTTAGTTCACCTGTGCTGCTGCAAACAAATCCAGGCCTGCTGGAAAACCACAGTTTATTTAATTTATTTATTTTTGTCTTTTTGAGACAAGGTCTCGCTATGCAGTTCAGGCTGGCCTTGAGCTCACTTCTGTAGCCCAGGCTGGTCTTGAACTTACACCAATCCTCCTGCCTCAGCCTCCCAAGTGCTGGGATTACAGACGTGCGCCACCACGTCCAGCTGAAAACTACAGTCTAAACAATATTTTTTTAAAAAAAAAAATTATGTTCTTTTTCTTTTTTTAAATTTTATTTACTTATTTATTTTTTTTTTATGTCTGGCTCAGCCTGCCCTGGCGGTGGGGCTGGCACAGCATGTGGTACCAGGGATTGAACCTTGGTTCCTGCAGTTGCCTAAGCTTGCCTGAGCAGGCGCTTTAGACCACTGAGCTATCTCACTGGCCCCTAAATTTTTATGTTATTAATATGAGTTTGCAAAATATAACGTTTACATTCACCTTAGACATGACTTTTAAAGGAGCCTATCTTTTCGGCAACAGGCAAAGCAACACTGACACAGTAACAAGATGAAAAACAGACGCTGAACATCAGGAACAGCCTCCAGGGCTCTGTGTCTCGCCAATTAACACCACTTGGGTTACAGCTCAAATCTTGCTCACCAGGTTGGGTTAAATAAAGCCTTGGGTGGCAACGGTATTTTATTACTGCTCCTCCTTCTCCATATAGAATCTGTTTCTGGATCCCAATTTAGGGAAAAAATTACAAGGAGGAACCAAAGGATTGTGACCTTCTTTGCTCATTAATTCTACAGGAGTTAAGATTTCCAAAAGGCTGATTCTCCCCACTAAGAGCTGGCACTCCCTAGCAACTTCTCAAAATAGAAATGTGAAGTGCTTTCTGTTTTCTTCCATCTCACTGCCCAGCCCAGCCTCTCCTGGTCTAATCTTCTGAAGTTCAAACCAAGGAGCACCGGGGTGGTGAGTGGGCAAGGAGGTTCAGGGGCCGTTCATGCTCCATTATTTGTTTGGAGGCTGGCTCTCAGGCAGATGTTTTGTGCTTCACTTCCCTGGTGCATACACTGCTCCCGGGGTATCCATCAGCTTCTGTATGCAGCTCTGACATAGAACAGTAAACCAGGAAGCTAGAGCTCACAAGGCAGCTGAAACAGGACTACAGAGTGTTTGTGGCTTTTATCTAAACATGCTATCTCCTTCCCTTGGGTATCGAAAGTCTTTGCTCTGATCTTTACAATGATTTCAAAGTTCTTTTTGTGTTTGTGAGCAACTAGGGATTGAAGATGCTAGGCATATACTCTCCCACTGAGCTACATCCCCAGATCTTTTTACTTTTTTCCCCTCACTAGTGGAGTTTCAATCCAGGACATTCCTGTTGAGCTACATCTCCAGGCATTTTCTATTTTTTTCTTTTGAGATTGGGTCTCACTAAGTTGCAAAGTTGCCTGAGTTGAGCTCAAACTTTTGATCCTCTTTCTTCCACAACTCCATCCATGAGGAACAGAGAATACAGTTAGTAGCTGGAATTATAGGTGTGCACCACCGTGCCCAGTTTAAATTACCTCAGTAGCATACTAAGATCAACTCTTCTTTTGCCAAGAGTATCACACAAAGACACCAAAGTTGTATTTCTTCTTCCTTTAGTGGGTCTCAATTTTTTTCTGCCTCCTTGCTGTTCTTGTACCCAATACATTCACCTTAATGACATATCTAATGACACTATGATTGCCAAAAATCAAGGACAAGGCTCACCTTGCTCCTGACTGCAAAACCACTGAAATAATTTATGTCCCAAAATAGACACACCACAATAAATATTAATGTAACAAATCAGCTGGGTATGGTGCTGAATGCTTGCAATCCCAGCTACTCAGGCAGAAAGATCCCAAGACCTAGGGCCAGTCTGGGCAAATCACTGACACCTTGTCTAAAAAAAAAAATTTAAAAGATCTGGGGAAGTGGCTCAATGGTAGAGCTTGCCCAGCATGTGTGAGGCCCAGGAAGAAAGGACGGATGGAAGAAAGGAAAGTAGAAAGGAAGGAGTTGATGAACCAGCTGGTAATTACTTAAAATTAATACATTTTTAAAAATGCATTAATCTAGCTGGGCGTGGTGGCGCACTCCTATAATCCCAGCACTTGGGAGGCTGAGGCAAAAGGATTGGTATGAGTTTGAGATCAGTCTGGGCTACAAAAGTGAGCTCCATGCCAGCCTGAACTGCATAGCAAGACTCTGTCTCAAAAAGACCAAAAAAAAAAGCATTAATTTAAAGCACGTGCGAGCAGGTGCAGGGGCCAGACTCCCTGGGCCTGGCGTGCCAGCCCTGCCCCCAGGGAATGCTGAGAAGGCAAATAAGACTGGGCATGTAGGCATGCCTGTAATCCCAGCTTTTAGGAGGCTATAAACAGGTGGATCACATTGAGTCCCACCTAGTAGTGAGACCCTGAACATCCTGTAGACCCTTCCCTAAAATACATACATACATAAATAAATAAGGGGCTGGGTAGATAGCTTCGTGGCACAAGTGCCTCCCTGGCAAGTGCAAGGTTGTGAGTTTGAACACTGGTCCCGCAAAAATAAAATAAAATAAAATAAATGATAAATAAATAAATAAAAGTGCATTAAGAACCTAGTGAGTGCTGGACGTGGTGGCACATGCCTGTAATCCCAGCACTTGGGAGGGTGAGGCAGGAGGATTGGTTTGAGTTCGAGACCAGCCTGGGCTACATAAATGAGCTCAAGGCCAGCCTGAACTGCATAGCAAGACCCTGTCTCAAAAAGACAAAAAACAAAAAAACCTAGTGAGTGCTCAACATTATGCCAGGGATCCTACCCATACCCATACCATCCCTACACCATCCTACATCATCTCATTTAATGCTCACAACCTGCCTATAGGATGGATTTAGTTTCCTCAGATCACACAAGGAAATAGCTGACTTTGGGGAGGATGAAGAGCATCAAGGATCTGGAGTTTAGGATTCTAGTCTGGCTCCAACTGGCTCTGTCCTCTTTGCCTCTCCAGCTAGTTTTCACCTCTGTGAAATGAAAACACTAAGGCTCCCTCCTCCCCCTTTTACCCTACCTGTCCATTCCTGGGTAACACTTTCATCTCTCAAAAATTCCCCTAAGAAGTAACTTAACTTTGTCACTAAAACTGGGCATCATCAATAAAACAAAGGAAAATAGCATTCCATCCAATGCACAAAACCACATACCAAAAGGAAACCAACTCAGTATTCAATTCCCTTCTCTTTTTCCTCAAGAACCATAGAAAAACTCAGAGGAAAAGGGTGGGAGGGAGGAGCACGTGACTAAATCAATGCACACGCCAAGTGCTGCCCATGGTTACACACCAATGAAAGGAGAGCAGGGCTTTGATCGAGTCTGGCACTAGGCACCCAGCAGGGGCTCACTCACACCATGGCAAGCAAGCTATGGTGAGAACTGAGTTTTGGGGCGTGCGGTGGAAGAACCAGGGGGCTTGGCACAGAAATCGCCTTATAAGATGGCACATATGATGATCCTATGACTGCTTCTGAGTTTCAAAACGACCCTGAAAAGGAAAGATGAAAAACAAAGAAAGAAAGAAAGAAAGAAAGAAAGAAAGAAAGAAAGAAAGAAAGAGAAGAAACGCTTCAAATTGCAACGTCATAGCTCTGAGTTGTGACAAGCGTCTCGCAATTCCATCAACAGGGGACAGGGGATAGGGCACACGGTCAGCACGAGGGCACTACGCAGCAGAGGAGTTCATGTGGGGAAAATAAGGGTCTTTATTTGGGTTGAGGATGGGGACTCATAGTACCAGCGTCGAGGTCCTCGGGCACCAGGCCCATCCACGGTACAGCTACAGCAAGAATTCTTTGTTGGAAAGTGATTTCTCATGAGGGACCCCAAAAGAAGACAAGTCAGATCCGAGTGCAAGAACCTGAGGATGTAGGGGACGAGAACGGCCAAGAGCTAAAGGCAACAGCCAGGTCCCTCACTCCCTTAAAGAAAGGGTTCATTGAGACTATTCTCTGGGTGCAGACCCCAGACTCCCCTCGCCTTAGCCAAGAATACAGAGGACACGGAAGGAGGAGCCCCACGCTCCCGTACTCCCCACTTTTGAGCCACGGGCCTTCTCGTACTTACCCGGGCCCAGGGGCGCGTCTTCCTTGCCCGCATCCTCTCCCCTCCCAGCCCCCACCTCACTTCACGTCCCCTCCTCCAGGGGTTGCAGCCATGTCAGTTACTGGCAAAATTCTAAGGGGGAAATTGCCTCCCTTCCCAGACAACAAGTCGCTGCCCAACAAGCTAAAGTTCCGGGCGCCGATTGGTGGAAATTCGAGACAAGCGGAGATCCCAGGCTTCTTATTGGTTGCGTGGCCCGCGAGGTTGTAGCTTTAACCGCCTCTCTGGGAGTCTGGCGGAATTATGTGCGGTGACACCCGCAGGAGCTCTCTCAGCTGCTGTTCCTTAGGCGTAAGGCTCAGGCGCTTTCATCTCCAAGGCCCTGACCCTAGGCAAGGGCAGGGCTATCGCTGGGATTTGTTTTCCTTTGGCATTATTAAGGAAATATCGTCTCTTCTTTTCTTTCTTTTTTAAAAATAAGCCCTTTGCAGAGCACTGGCTTTCTCTACTTTTCTAAGATATTTCCTAGTTGCTGGGAACAAATGCCTAGAGACAGTTTGCTCAGAGACTTTAGAAGGAGTCTCTCAGGACTAATACTGCCTTCAAACCAAAGCTGCAGAATCTAAGGCAATGCCGCAATTTCCTTCTCAGCCTGGCGAAAATCTAAAGGGAAAAACAAGTTTTAAAAATTCGTTTCTAATAATTGGAGAAATCGCCGGAGAAACCTCTCTTGGGAAAACAAAGCAAGCCTGTGTCCTTGTTTACTTCTGTTTTCCCAGAGATCTAAGTCTGGAAGACTTGTTTTTAAAAAAATAAAATCTGTTTATAAAATCAGAAAAGGGCCATAGCTGGTCCTGGGAAGTAGGAGCCCCTTCCCTCTATTAATGAATTTAATCATGTAATTAAAATTCTTCTTTTCTGACTAGAAATAAACTATTTTACTACCTAATCATGTGTTTAGTTCAGCTGTTGCCTAAAATGCCCAGAGAATCATGTCACTTTCCTGCATGTAAGTCTTCAGTTTGTCTTTGCAAACAGATCTGAATCTCTCCACTTGATCTTCAAAGCTTTTTATAAATTGCCTGAGACATACATTTCCAGGCATAACTCCCCACAAGCCAAACTACTGCAGCTGCGTTGATTAACCACCACCCATTAAGCATGTCAGGGACCTTCCCACCTCTGCTCCTTTGCCCAGCGGTTCTCTGTGCTTTGAAAATTCTTAATGAACAACACAACAAACCTTCAAATACATGCCTATCAAAAGGTGCTCCCTGAATTGTACCTTTACAAACACCTTCCTGGACTTACTTGTTGATTGTAGGCATATAGTGTTGTGTCTCCATTACCTCCTTTACAAAAGTATGCTTTTAATAGCATCATGTTTTGTGGAAGACTTCAGGCACCCTGAAGGCAGCTGGCTTGTTTTGGAACATTCCGCAGAGCCTTTCTTAGTCCTTGTATCCGTTAAATGTTTGTTGGACTGAGCTGGTCAGTTGTCTACCTTGTCTTAGGTCTTTCCATTTCATGCCACAAGAGCTGCCTGCTACCTTTTGCAAATAAACAAATACTAAACATTTGTTCTGCCTTTCTCCTGCTCCATGTTGTACCCAGGGTCCTCTAGCCACTCTTGCTTTTCTGCCTCTTCATACTTTATATCATTCAAGAAACTTGAACTGAGTGCCAGCCCTTTCCGAGACCATGCCATGTTCTTATAACCCCTGACGTGTCTGTCCTCTCATCCAGAGCTCCGCTGAAAGACTAAATCAAAATACTGAGGCCAAAGCTCAGGGACTGAGTTCAAACCCCAGCATACCATGTTGGCTCTGCTCCTGGCTGGGTGTAGTGGCTCATGCCTGTAATCCCAGCACTAGGGAGGCTAAAAACAGGAAGATCACTATGAGTCTGATCTGTGTAGTGAGACCCTGTACTAAATACATTAAAAGAAAATACTGAGGCCAGAAAGTGCCCACCCTAAATGCACCATGACTAGCCTTTTTGAAGTTCTGAAGGCCTTTTAGCCATGTCTTATTGGTTGTCTAGCAACCCCACAGTCATAAAATCTTTTATTTTTTCTGAAGCTACCTATTTCTCACTTCCAAGGTGATCCTGATGAGATCAGTGCCTTTCAATTGTGATTTCTCATCTACTTAATGGAAGTCTCTTTCCCTCTCAATCTTTCTGCAAAAAAAAGAGATCTCTACCTCTGTCCCCATCCATGCTCAGGCCCTTTCCTTTTAGCCCAGCATGTGATTTCCCATCTTAAAATCACCGCTGGTAGTGTCTCCTGGCTTCAAATGCCCTCTTGACTTCCTTGCTTCCCTGTTGACTCCTTATTAACTTCTAAGATCTGGTCAGATTTTCCCTGGTCTGCTGTCCCCCACCTTCACCCCCACAATACCCTACAGACAACAGTAGCACTTTGCCTTCCACATTGTTTGCAACTTTGACAGGAAAGTAATACATAACAGTGGACAAATATACACTTCCCGTTCCCCCTTCCCACCTGCCAAGGAGAATTTACTATGTCCCTGGGAGACTCCCAGATTACTGCACAGGATCAGAAGTGGAAGTCTGGACTGAGAACAGCTAAGCATAGAGTTCCCTTTGACTTACCTTGGAGAGCATGCACTTAGCAGTACATAGGAAAAAGGAAGAGTGGGGGCCTGCAAGATAGCTCAGCGTACTAAGCACCTGCTTAGAAAAGCACAGGTAGCAGGCAAGCTCAGGGACCGGGATTCAATCGCTAGCACCATGTGCACTGAGCCAGCCATCAAGAGTAGTCCAGTCATGGTGGCACACCCCTGTAATCCCAGGCTGAAAACAGGAGGATAGCTAGGAGTCCAAGCTGTAGTGAGGCCCTATACCAAATACATTTTAAAAAGAAAAAAAAAAAGGAAGAGTGAAGAGGAGAGCCAGGACTGTCTGAAGCAGATGATAGCTAGAGAAGACTTGCAGGAAGAGAAAAGAAAGTTTTATGGTAGAGAGCAAAAATTGCTTTGGCTGGTTAGGTGAAATGTCTTTCACCTGTTGCTGCTGTAAAACAATTTGAGAAGCTAACAGATAAGGACAAGGTACTCTTAGCAGATAGGAGGAGGGAAAGAAAAATGATGTATAGAATTTTAAGAAACTTTCTTATAGCCAGATGTAGTGGTACACACCTGCAATCCCAACACTCTGGGAGGCTGAGGTATGCAGATCACAATGTTGAGCCCAGCTGGGGCAATGTAGCAACTTAATGAGAGCAACCTGGGCCTTGTGCTAAGGTGACAGCAGCATGGGTGTCAAGAACTATGGGCAGATAAAAGGCAAAATCTAGCAGATGACTAAACTTAAAGTTTAGGGAAAAATACCATATCCTATGCTATCATCACAGTTATAATTAAAGAAACACTTCTATCCTGATGCATGATACCTAAAAAAGCTATCTTACAGCAAAGTACTGGACAAGTTGGATCCAGTGACAGGTGCTGTAATCCCAGCTATTCAGGAGACTGGGGCAGAAAGATCAAATGAGCCCAAAGTCTGTGTAATGTAAACCCCAATCTCAAAAAACCTGAAAAATGTATTATCTAAGGAATATTCTTATTTATAAGACTTCATCTAGATGGAGATCTGAGGAATGAGTCAGAGAACCTGACTGATTCAAGCCTGATTCAGGCTTTTAAACAAGGAGAGGCTGTTGAAACCTGCAGGCTACACCAAGCTCCTCCTCCTGTCCAGTGGAGCAATCTTCCTCCTTACTCCATCTGTTCTACCTGGTCATTTGTTTAAAGGTAACAGAAGGAAATAGTGTCAGTTTAAGATCTCTGGGCTAAAGTTCTTTTCACTCTACTAAACACCACAATCACAGTGAAAGTCCCTTGCCAGAAACAAAAGGATCAGAATCCACACACTGCAAATGACTGATACATTATCTACTGTTGCAGTCAAAGTTCAGACACTGCCAGGCTCTCTGAAAGGATCCAGGGATGTGAGCAGACAGTTGATACAAGAGGAAAGAAAATAGAAAGAGTTTAGTATTTTTTTTGCAGGGGGGTGGGGGGAGATTTGGTTTTAATAAATAAGCAAAGAATGTTAAAATGAAAAGAACACAGAACTACCATTTCCTACCTATTCACTAAGATAAACTAATAAAACTTAGCTGGACATAAAGGCACATGCCTATAATCCCAGAATTCTAGGAGGCTGAAGTAGAGAGATGGATTAGTGAGATTTAGGGAGACTTAGTGAGTCTAAAGGGTTGGGTGAGCTGGATATGGTGGTGCATGCCCATAAGACCAGCACTTGGGAGGCTGAGGCACAGGATTGCTGCAAGTTCAAGGCTAGCTGAGTTACTAAGTGAGTTCAAGACCAGCCTGAACTGCATAGTGAGACCCTGCCTCAAAAAAGAGAAAAATAAATAAATAAACAAAGAGTTGGGGATGTGGTCCAGTGAAAAGACCCTGCATTCAATCTCTGGTGCGCACACACACACACACATGCACTCACACACGCACACTGTAGGGGTCTTGATGAAGTGGGCACATTTATATATCACTTACTACAGACTATTAGGATGCTTTGCTGGACCATCTGAGCACAAGTAATAAAAATCATGAAATGATCAGCTTCCGTCTTGGTTATTTCTTTCATGGCAACCCAACTTTTTTTTTTTTTTTTTTTTAAGATGAAATTTTGTTATGTGGCCCAGGTGGACCTTGTACTTCAGGCAATACTCCTGCCTCAATCTCCCAAGTGCTGGAATTACAGGAGTGTGCCACCAGGCCTCATGGTGACAGAACTTTAGGAAAGAATCCCAAAGCTGTGTGTTGGGAGAAGGGTTCAAAACAGCAAGGGATAAATAAGTATATTTAATAGAAACAGAAGTAGAAATCCTTCCCTGCCTAAAGCTCACATCTGAGTTGACCTGGGAAGACTTGCTGACAGACAATAAAAATTATCCAAAATAAGAGTGAGTGGTATGCGAGAAATAAGGCAGGGGAGTGGGCTGGACAGGGGTGCCAAGGGTTGAGTTTGAGTTAGGAGTATGTATTTGAGAGAACATCTGATTAAGTACACACTGCCCCAACTGCTCTCTTTGAGTATTAACAAGGGGTGTGTGTGTGTGTGTGTGTGTGTGTGTGTGTTAGGTTCTGAATAATTTTTGCTCTGGTTTTTGAAAATATAATATCTGTGATTTCTCTAGGCTGCTCTTATAACCCTTCTGAACCTTATTAGAGTAGTCATTTTGAGCCACATGTTTGTTTCAACTGAGCCTCTCTTTCAGAAGGCATGTGGATACCTTGAATATGCAAGCAGAGTATCTATTTGAGCAGGAGCTTAGTATGTTCCAATTCATAAACATACATTTACTGTATTTGTCCAAGTGAGGACGGAGTCTATGGAGAGGCCATAGAAGTCTGGGCTAAAATGATATGGACATCTGGGATCTTTTCCATTAAAAAAGTAAAGAATCTGTCAGTGGTACGTGCCTGTAATCACAGCACGCAGGAAGCTGAGGTAGTTGGACTGTTTGAACACAGGAGTCAGAGACTAGCCTCAACAACACAGCAAGACTCTATTTGAAACAACAATAAAACCAACCCCAGAAAAGATACCAAGCAGGAACACTAAGGCAGAGACTGTAAGTTCAAGCTCAGCCTTAGCAAGACCCTGTCTCAAATCTTAGTATCTGAACTGTTTGGATATCTTCTCCACACAGAGGCCTGGTAGGACTTGCACAGGGTATAAGTTTTAGGGTCTTAGAAGGAATGGTCCTCAAAAGAAAAACCAGTTTGGGGCTGGGAGTTGTAACTCAGTGGTTGAGCACTTGCCCAACCATATGAGCATATGAGAGACCATGGGTTTGATCCCCAGTGCTTAAAAAAATAAAAAAGTAGTAATTTTAAGAAGAAAGAAAGCAGAATAGTCTAGAAGTAGCAATAACAAAGAAAAGGTGACTGCTAGGCCTAGGCCCAAGGTACTAAATTTAGAACAAGATACTGGCTTTGGAACAAGTTCCCAAGTTACTTGAGTTTGGAAAATGTGCTCCCTCTGCTAGAGAGGAAGTGGTCACTTTTCAGGAAAGATATCTCTCAGGAAAAGGGAGGAGATAGCCAGAGGTTCCTCTGAATTCAGATCTGGAGATAGCTGGAGATTTTCTCCACAAAGAGGCAAGATATTTAAGATAAGGCTGGGCAAAGGTCTGAGACAGATGACAGTGGATGGAGATGTTGCTAGGAAATGGCTCAGAGGTTACAAAAGAGGAGCTGATGACAGGCACTGGCAGTTGGGATTGTGACTAAGGATAATTGGAATGTGAGGCTGCTGAAATTATCTGAGCTGCCAATTCTTAAGTGGGCAGTTCCTAAGTTCAGCTTATTCGTTTCTTTGCGGGGAGGAGGCATCGAACCCAGGGCATGCTCGAGTTAGGGAAGCACTCTACCACTAAGCTCTACCCTGGCTTTTAAAAGTTCTTGTCTCTTAAGTTTCAGGTGACATCAGTAGAGAAACTGCTTCTCCAACATCTGCAACACTTACGCCGCAGTGAAGTCTCAATGGTAAGGGCCTCTTCTGGGGCCTGTGATTCAGTCTAGAGGTACTACAGGGTCCCACTGTAAACTCTGCTCACGAAGCACTTCTGATACTTGGTTTGGAAGCAGGGCCCACAGCTCCACCACACAATACAAGCATCAAGCCATACCACAGTCTGCAATTCCAGACTGTATTCACAGTCTGCCAAGTCTAAATGTCTGAGTACAGTGAACAGCCATCCAAAGACTTGGATGGCTCACAATAGCCCCCAATGGGAAACAAGCCAAACAACCTGGCAGACCATACTTTAAACACCACCAGTTATCATCATATGACTCTTTGGATTTCAAGCTCCAGAATACTCTCTTCCATTTCCTCCTCAGAGATAATGAAAACAATAACTTTGGCATCCCATCAAAAGAAGAAGGAATAAAAAAAAAATATGATGGTATATCCATACAAAGGGATACTACTCGGCAGTAAAAATAAATAGCTGGGCATGGTGGTGTACACCTGTAATCTGTGTTATTCAGGAGGCTGATGCAGGATAGCAACAAGTGATACACCAGCCTGGGAAATATAGCCAAGGGCCTGTCTCAAAATTAAAATAAAATAAAACAGGCTGGGATTGTAGTGCTTCCTGAGTTTAATCTAGAGTACTGCTCCACCTTCACCCCCACAAAAAATCACCAGTTCACATCACAGCATCAATGAACTACAGACATTGCTCCAAAGGGAAGCCAAACCCAAAAGATTATGTACCAAATGATTTCATTCATACCAGCTGCTGCTGCTGCTGCTGCTGCTGCTGCTGCTGCTGCTGCTGCTGCTGCTTCTTCTTCTTCTTCTTCTTCTTCTTCTTCTTCTTCTTCTTCTTCTTCTTCTTCTTCTTCTTCTTCTTCTTTTGTCTTTTTGAGACAGGGCCTCTCTATGCAGTTCAGGCTGGCCTTGAGCTCACTTTTGTAGCCCAGGCTGGACTCGAACTCATACCAATCCTCCTGCCTCAGCCACCCAAGGGCTGGGATTACAGGTGTGCACCACCACACCTGGCCCATACCAGCTTCTAAGGGGTAATGGAGCTGGGTCAGCAGAATGAAGAAACTTTGATGGGATTGGGGGTGGGAGTGAAGGAAAGACTCCATATTTCAACTAGGTGAGAATTACATAGGTTCATGTATTGATTAAGACTCTTCCCACGACCTACTGAAAATATGGAATTTTTTTAGTATATTTAAACTATTTAGCTCAATATACAAACAACTTCTCTCAAATCAAGGCAATGTTGCCTTCTATAGGAATTAGGCATGGTCTGGACATTATCGTTCCAACTGAGAGGATTTTCGTGGGGGCTGCTATTAGATGTATTCTGAAATATCTGTAGAGGCTACAAACATTACTAAACTTCCTACAGCTCGCAGAAGCACCCCTACAACGAAGAGTTATCTGATCCAAAATGTCACTGGAGGAGAGGTTAAGAAACCCTGCCAACCAAACTTTAAACACCACCAGTTATCATCATATGAATCTTTGGATTCCAAGCTCTAAGAGCCTCTTCTGTTTCCTCTCCAAAGATAGTGAAAGAATAACTTTGGCATACCACTAGCAATGCGACGCAAAGCCACTGTTAGAGGTTTCCAGAATGGAAGCCATATTTCCCTGCCCACAGTCTGGAGGGTGGTGCACAGGTGGAAGGAGCACAGCAGAAGACAACGCCAAAGGAACTGGCAACCATTCCTAAGGAGCTGGGAAAGCTCTGACTATTCCAAAGGTAAGTTTTGGAAGAGGGTGGCCTTCCCGCAACATCGTAGAGAAATGAGACAGTCAGGTGTGGGAGGAAGAAGATGGCTTCATAGAAGAACTGGAAAGAGGACCCAATACAAACAGGATCTAGCCATGGTCCTCCAGAAGCAAATTCATGAGGCAGCCAGACATCCCTGCTGTTTGCCACAACCCCAATAACCTTCTCTGGCACTTTGGAGAATATCAAACCCTATCCCAGGCTTCTCTGTCAAGTATTCTAAACTCATTTTTTCCATGCCATTTCTTACATTTGAGATCTAAATATCACTACACTAGCTAAATCCTAAGTGAACTCAGAGCATGGATAATACCTTACTACTACTACTTGTTTATTTGCTTTTGCTTGCTTCTTGTTGATGCAGGGGATTGAACCTAGGTCCTTCACCCTGAGCTACAGCCCCAGGCCTTTATTTTTTTACTTTAAAACAGGATCTCCCTAAGTTACTAAGTTTCTTTTTTTTAAAAAAAAAAAATTTATTTATTTATTTGTTTGCTTGTTGTGTTTGTTTGTTTCTTTATTTATTCATTTTGTGGCTGGCTCAGCCTGCCCTGGTGGTGGCGCTGGCGCAGCATGTGGTGCCAGGAATCGAACTGCAGTCCCTGCAGTTGCCTGAGCCCTCCTAAGCAGGCGCTTTAGATCACTGAACCATCTCACTGGCCCCGTTTTCCTTTTAAATGCCTCACAGTTACCAGAGCGATTACTTACTTGTACACTGGTGACTCAACAGTGGCATCAACAATCTTCCTAGGGAAGTTCTCTTTTTTTAAGAATGTAACTGGTAAATGTTGTAAGGGAAGATGAGACTCAGGACCTAGGTCTGTATGAATCAAAGCAGTAAGAGAACGAACCCCAATACTCTCCATTGAAAAAATAAATCTAAAACTTAGAATTGGAAGAGAAAGAGAGAAAAGGACAGAGATGAAGCCCAAGCAATGTGTGAGGAAATGAGACATATAAATGGCAGAAGAGGCCGGGGAGATAGCTCCGTGGAACAAGTGCTTGCCTGGCAAGCACAAGGTCCTGAGTTCAATCCCTGGGGCCACAAAAAAAAAAGACATGGCAGAGGACTTTTAGGGGGAAAACCCTGACACTGAGTTTAAAGCTACTCATGTTTCTCCTATGTAAATCCCTGCAGCTCTCCAATCCTAGGCCTCCTACAGAAACATCTACATAGACAGATACCTTGTGTGAGAGATAGGTTTACTTCAGAGTAAGTGGCCGAGTTTTTTGCATCTTGTCCAGTGCTGTTGGATTAGGAACTGCATCAGTGATATTATGGGACAATTCCTCAGGTAACCTCTTAGGGTGGGAACCAATAACTACCATGAGACATAAGATCCTGAAACCACTGTGGAATTTGCTCAGCAGCATAAGTACTTGCCTGGCAAACACAAGGTCCTGAGTTCCATTCCTGGTATTAAAAAAAAAGACCCTGAAACCTTTTAAATACTTTTGAAGTCACCTGTATCTACATCTGAAAAAAACAAAGAAGAGCCAAGGTATGACGGTGCCCACTTACGTTCCCAGTGCTCAGAAAGCTGAGACAGTTGCCTCAAGTTCAAGGCCAGCCTGGACTACATAGAGTGACTCTATCTCAGAAAACAAACAAAAACTGAGAAAACCTCTTACTGTATCTAAACTACATTTTCTTGGCTATCACGGGGGCCCTCTAAAAGCAGATTGGTTTAACTTGGATGGTATGCTCACTGGAGGAGGTAACTAGTTTCTCCCAAAGCCATAGAAAACTGGTTCATCTACAGGGGGAGATGTGTCAGTCAGAACCAGAGGACTCTATGTCTGAGACTGATCTGGACTGTGTAGGGTGACACCCAGGCTTTCTGGTAACATGAACCATTGTTCTTGACTTCTTTTGAAGACTTTCTCCTAATAGCACCCGCTGGCTTCCACCTCTCTGATTATTCCTTCTCAACCCCCATGGCTAATTCTTGAACTCCAATCAGCCCTTAGACAGAGGCTGTTGACAGGCAGAATCTTCATCATCCTCTGCTATTATCTCTCTAGTTGGCCTAATTCAGCCTCAAGTTCTTTGCATCTTCCAGTGCTCCCATTACAGAAGCAAAATACCTTAAGGGAAGAGAAGTTTACACTGAGTGGTGGCTTTCAGAGGATTCCATCAGTGATTGGTTGGCTCCAAGACAAAATGGCATCGATAAAGATTATGGTGAAGGGACACTGCTCACCCCTTGGCAGCCAGGAAGCAGACAGACAGGCAAGGACTGGTGAGGAGGACACACCCTTTCAGGCACGCCCGGAGGACCCACCTCTAGCCAGGCCCTACTGCCTAACAGCACAGCAGTCATAAACTCATCAATGAAATAATCCAGTGATGATGAGGTGCCCCATGATCTGATCACCTTCCAAATACATGAGCCTTTGGGGGACATTTTAGATCTGAAGTGTCATAGTCCTAAATGCCATAGATACTCTGAAGGCTGCAGTATGCACATCAATCTTAACCTCTCTAAAATAGGATTTTCATTTAGCCAATTGCTTACTTGCCACCTTCTCTTACATGTCTAATTAAGCAACTCACGTTTTTGCACCCAAACCATGCTCACAGCTTCTTCCCTGCAAGAGTTGCCTTCTTCCAGTTGGCTCCTTTCCCGTAAATGTCACTGCCCAAGACCCGTCATTTCTCACTTCTCTTTCCTCACCTTCCATATCCAAATACCAGCATGCATTAACTGTAAATTACAGCCCAACTCTGCCCTCTTCTGTTATTTCCAAGTCTACCCCCCATCTGGGTCACTATCAATACTTCCTATGCTATTGCAGAAGCTTCTAACTAGATCCCTGCCTCTTCTCTGGCTCCCT
>PVKN010018685.1:0-16734 GCA_004027915.1 Capromys pilorides
GTCTGCAAAGCCCTGGGCCCCCCATCGCTCTCCTCGAGCTGGACTCTGCCTGCTCCGGTCACTGTTAAACATGCCCAAGGGTTAACTAGGCCGCTGTACTCCTAGGAGCAGGAAATGGCACTATTTAAACTCAGTTCTTTTCTCCCCGCTTTGTTTCCAGGACCACAGATGTGTGCTGTTGGCGAGGGGCTCACAGGGGAGGGTCTACAGCTCTGCAGACGGCACAAGTACAATGACAGTGACTTCCCGTTAAACGAATTACTGCTGTGAAAAGATGGTAGGTTTAGTATTTTTAGTGAGTTAATCATTTTTTTAAAATTCTGTTTTAATATCTAATGTGGCAAGTGGATAAAGCTGAGGTGTGACACAAAACAAAGGTCAGTTACAAGTTCCTTGAGGTCCTAAGTTTTGAGCCCAAAAGTTTTTCCAAGTGCTGCACATCGATCCATGGCAAGAGCCCCGAGATGGACCCCAGGATGGAGAACAGAGGACAGCAGGGTCACCTGGGCACACAGTAGGGCGCCTGCTGAGCACTGACACCCTCCTCTGTGACCTGTCATGGGATCTCTGGGGACTGCCACAGAGACCCTGCCCCGTTAGTCTCCACCTCCACTTACTGAAGCTGACAGGCAAAATGACTCACTGCAGGTCCCAGTGGCCACATCTGGGACAATCGGGATCTGCATGCAGGACGTAGCATCCTAGGTCAACCAGCTCTGCCAGCGGCAGGCTCCTGCTTCTGTGTCCTGCCCCTCTCTGCACTCCTTGCCTGTGGCATGTTGCTTGCCCAAGGCACTTGTCCCCACTCCTGGGGGAGCCAGAGTCCGCTCTGCCCTCCCACCTTCCCACCTTCCTACCTTCCCACCTTCCCACCTTCCCACCTTCCCATTACCGCCCGCAGTCTCTGGCCCTCAGGAACCACAGAAGCAGCAGCCGCCTTGGAAGCATCTCTGTCAAGCCCTGGCAGCGTGGTCTGTGTGGGCGCCGGGATGCACACACCTTAGGCTACAATCTTTTCCTTCCCAAGTCAAATTTCCTGTCAACCCCAGTTATATCGGTATTTCTACTGTCTCTGAAGGACACGGAGTCTCCCCTCCCCATTTTCAGCAAGTGTCACATTACTGGCCTTGTCTCTCTGGCCAGTTTTCTTCTAAGGTTGAAGTTTAAAGTGCTAGGGCTAGGGCTGGCGAGATGGTTCAGCGGTTTAAAGCATCTGCTTAGGAAAGCTTAGGCAACTGCAGGGACTGCAGTTCGATCCCCAGCACCACATGCTGTGCCAGCCCCACCCCCAGGGCAGGCTGAGCCAGCCACAAAAATAAATAAAAATAAAAATAAAATGAACTGAAGTCCTTCTACAGCTATTAAAAAATAAAAAATAAAAAAAATAAAGTGCTAGGGTTAATCTCATGGCCCTTCACGTGCTTAGCGCTGAGTGTCCTCTGTGCTCCGCGACCCTCTTCATCCCTCCCATTCTGGGCATGGCTCCTGCCAGGGCTAGGCACCCTACACACTTTTCTGGCTCCACCCTCGGCAGCAGAATCCCTCCTGCATTGGAATTCACAACCCCTTTTGTGTCTGATGCATGCTCTCTGAGCTGGCAAATGATAGAAAAACAAGGTGAGGTTACAGCAGACAGCACATGGTAGGCTGCTTAGCTGAAAAACTTAGTCTGCTCCCATTCCAAACGTGACTTATGCTAGTTGCATTCCATTAGCTATGACTTAAAAAATCAGCCCGACCTTAAATCTTCTCCAGGTAAACCTACAGGTTTGCCGCCTTCACGCGCCTGCAAAAGCCTTTTGGTCTGTCACAGAGCGGCTGCCCTTGGTCAAGTCCTGGAGAGGTAAGGGTTACTTATTTAATTACATAATTGCTCAGGCTTCCCCAGTGGGCATTCACATCAATTCCAGACTAGAGTCTCTTTTATCTTAAGGTTTCCTCTCCTCACAAAGAGGAAAAGTCCAGTTAGGTCATTTCCTAGCAAAGCCACGTACATACTAATCTCCACAGCTCTAATAATTCACACTGTGCCCTTCAGTCAGCATACAAGACACTCCATCTTTTAAAAAGCCCTGGCTCCTTGGAAATTGTTTTTAATTATTTTTGTTCTTTCAATACACGATGCCTAACGTGGATTCCTACATGAACACATTGCAATCATAAGTGAAGAAAAAGCAGCTTTTCCAAGATCTTTTTCAGTAATGAGGCTCCATCAAATAATTTGCTGGATATAATTGAATTTCATAGATCTCAACTACGTCCCTAAGCCAGAAATAAGAAAAAATAAACCTGTGCGTTAAATCTAGCAATGAGAGAGGAATAGCCCGAAGCTGGTTTCTGGAGTCTAACTGCCCTGGTCTCCCTCTCGCTCAGGCAGTCCCAGCCGTCATTTGTCCCCTCCAAGCCCAGGGGAAGTACCCAGGATAGTGGAAGACCAGGAGATCTGGCACCTACCATAGCCCCTCTCAAAATCAAGGCTTTCAGACTGATAGCCTGTATTCCAACATGCCCCAAATTTAGATGGGAAAATGTGAATCCTAAGGTATTAAAAAACCCCATATTAACAAAGAGCTGACCTCTTGGGAAGGGAAGGGCTGGATCAGAAGTGCTGGACTCAACCTGAAAGAGATGTGTCAGGGCATTGTACAAGGACAGAACCCTGCTGCTCCATACAGAGGTCAATTATATTTAAATACACAGAAAATAAAACATCACATGGACAATAAAGATTTCCTGGGAAATGAAACATGGCAGTAATTCTTGGATTAGGCCTTCTGCAGAAGCAAAGTCCTCAGGGTGAGGGAAAGAGATTCAAACACCTGAACCCCGACCACCACAGAGCTGAGGAGCTCCAGCCCTACCACTCCCTGGACCCCACTTCTTATAACTCATCAACATAAATAATTTCCCAGAGGTACCCCTTGGAGTTAAGGCAAAAACCTGGGCCTAACCTGCCTATGAGCCACAATTTAATTACGAAAACCATGCAGAAAATAGTTTACACAGCAAAACTCCCACCTTTACCCCATTCACAAGGAATCAGACTATTTTAAAAATAGAGTTTGCTTCCTCCTAATGCAGCTCTTGAAGCTTCGCGTTGTAAAGACATCAATTATTCATCATGAAGGAAGCACCACCAGTATCCAAGGCTGGTTCCGGAATTAACGCCTTGCTCAGACCCCAACATGCGCCTCAGAGCCCGCACCAGCACCTGCACCGGTCGGGCTTGGACGACTTCTGCATCCCTTCTCCAAGGGAGGACTTCCTTGGAGGATGACTGTACCACTTAAAAAGCTTTTTTTTTTGGTCAGGGCTATTAACAAGAAGCTTTCTAATTGAGAGCTAATTTCAAGGCTTTCTTATCAAAGGGAATGGAATGGGAAAACCATTAGAGTTGGTTTCCAGACTGGCAGGCAGGCAGCACACGGAGGCAATGTCCATAAGCCGGTGTCACTCAGACTGTGCTAAAAACTGATCATTGTTTCTATTCTCCAAAGGGTCAGGGAAGGAAAAAGGAAACACCCAAGATCTTAGGGCACCCTGATTTCTCACCCAGATCTCTGCACCCCCAGTGCCGCAAGTCACTCTGCAGGCCATTTCCCCAGGCCTGTGGGTTTTTATGGCCAACACTGAGCTGTCACGTTACTCATCTGTTTAGGGCACACGGATCTGAGGAGGTTGGCACAGCGCTCCCTCTGCACACTCTCCCCACATTACCTTGCAATCTTAGGCTTGCTGAGCTTGACAATTGTCCAAAACTGGAAATGAGCTGGGCTTAGACTAGCCAAAGCATCCTAAAGCTTCTATATTTTTTTTCTGATGCAAAGCCAGCAAAACTCAGTAAGAGCTTAAACTCTGCAAAGAGAAGTTAGCTATAGTAGGGAGGACAGAAGGAGATGGAAAGAGCTGAGGAGTCCAAGAGAGCTTAGATCCAGGAGGAGCTCAGGTGTTCACAATCCACCTGGAGCACCAGGAAAGCCTGTGTAGAGGCATCCGTCCTGCCCATATGATAGCATCCTCCATTCAGTTAGCAGGGCTGAACTGGAATCCTACCCAGCATCCTTTGCTTCCACATCTCCACAGTGGGAAGACCTAGCATTTTCCCATGACAACAGAAAGGTAAAACCCAAAGCATGAGGTATTCGCTGTCCTCCACGGCTTATATCGTACACCTAGACTCCAGTTGGTACAGATGTTCCTTCAATCAAGGTTAAGCACTCACACACACACACACACACACACACACACACACACACAACATGTTGCAGGGTCCACAGTAAAGAGCTAAAGCACAGGATGGATCCACACAGCAGAGGAGCCATTCACATAAATCTATGCGAGGATAAAAAGCCATTATGGATCTTTTCTCAAAGCACTAATGTGGACAACTGCTCTCTCCTCCACCAGCAGGAAAGACCAGGTGCCCCTGAGTTGAGCTGAGGAGGAACGTGTGAGTGTGGCCTGAGAGAGGGGTCCCATGCAGCCAGACAGGAATGAAGCAGAGAAGTGGGCGAGGCCCAGGCAGGGCTGAGACAGAGCAGGAGAGGGACACGCCACACGAAGACAAATGCGAAGAAGGGCTTTGGAGCCTTTCTGGCAGGAGAAAGGAACTAAGCTGAAGTTGGCTCCTGCCAAGGGTAAGCAAAATGGCAGCTACACTGTAGTCAGAGTGACAGCCAGCTTGTTCCCAACAGGGCACCGAATGATGCAAGCAAGAGGTGGGCTGCCAGTGGCGGCCTTTTAATGAGCTAGCTCGAGGATTCCCATGACAGCTGCCTCTTGTCTGGGCCAGTACTGTTCTAAGTGTCCTGGGCTGCAAAGGAGGGGAATTTCTGGGTTCTAGCAGGATCGGCGGGAGGTTCTTTATTCCTTACAACAGAGACGCAAATTCAAGTCAAATTTGAAGTGGGGACATGGCAGGATTACAAGCCTCCTCCAGGTGGGGCAAGGATTATTTATGGGAATCTAATAATAACCAGAATCTTTGAATATTCAGTGTCCTTTAACCTAGAATATCGATTAGTCACCTAATGGTATCACCTGCCACCCTTGTCTCCTGATCTAACACTAACATGCATCAGACTAGACAGGGCTCCAGGCAAGCAGAAGGAAAGAGACTGGTGTTCATACCAGCTGGGGTCAGTGAGCTGGCACGAGTCTTCTAGGCCTACTCCTTGGGACATATCATTTGGGTGAGGTTTTAGAGCTTTTCCCACAGCTGATGGTCTGTTCCAGTGCCCATTCCCCATATTCTGGGTTTTCTAAGAATCTAGGAAGTGGGAAGTCAGGGTCCCTGAGATACGTGCTACAAAACTTGGCAATAATTTCCCCCCACACATATTTTTAGTGCACCAAGCTAAGGGACACCAGGAGGAATAAGATACATAATGAGCTCCTGAGGACTGATCTCCTAAGCAAGTGTCAGTGTGGAAGACAGTCCATGACAGGACACGTAGACATCAGGGTGAGGACGTGAAGGAGGAGGGGACTGAGGCAGAAGCGCGGTGCAGTCTTAAGGACGCATGCAGGATGAGGAAGTGAGCAAAGCTGTGGAGACACATGGTGAACAACGCTTCTAAACCACCAGGAACGTGTCCCACTGGTATCTTAGTGTCCCATAGGAAAGGCAAGGAACTGGGTTACTAACCAAGAGGTTTAGTGGGCTACTTCTGGACCTGTCATTTTGCCGCAATTTTTCATTATGCAGAAAAGAAGACCCAAGTATGCTCTCTTTCACAGCCTGAGGTAGCCCCACAACACAAGCTAGGTGAGGTCTGAGAGAAGCCATAGTGAAACCCTACAACATGGGCAGTGGAAGAAGGACAAAATGCCTCTGGGAAGGTGTCCTGACAGGGTGGGGATGCAAGGCTGGGCCTCAGGTTGGGTCAGCTCTGCTTCTCTAGCCTTGGGCACACAGAAGGGGCACTAAAACCTCAGTCATGACGATAAATAACAGTTTAAAATCTCATTTAAAATCAAAGTTAGAATAAATAAATAAATAAACAAACAAACAAAAATCAAAGTTAGGGCTGGCCAAATAGCTCAGCAGATTAAAGGGCCTGCAAACATGCACATGGGCCAGGGGCTCGGTCCCTGGGCCTGCTGTACTAGACCTTCCCCTGGGGCATGCTGAGACAAAAATTGAGAGTGGGCATGGCGGTGCGCCTGTAATTCCAGCTCTTTAGAGGTTGTACACAGGAGGATCACTATGAGTCTGATCTAGTAGTGAGACCCTGAGCACTCTTCAGACCCTTCTCTAAAATACAAAAAAAAAAGAGAGAGAGAGAGCCTGGATGTAGCCGCATGGACCTATAATCCCAGTGCTTGGGAGAATCACTATGAGTCCGATCTAGTAGTGAGATCCTGAACACCTGTAGAGCCTTCCCTAAAATGCAGAAAATAAATAAATAAATAAATAAATAAAATAATAGAAGTCAAAGTTAATGCAAAACAAACCCATGATAAAGAAAGTACGAAACATTTAAATAAAGACAGGACCCAGACTTTTGATGCTATAACTTCGATGCTCCCTCCAGTCCCAGCCTCAAATAAGTGGCCATCCTGCCAGCCGTGCCATGGCACTCGAGGTGGTGGATGCCTGTGGTCTCTGGGCCTTTGGCAAGGCCTCTGGCCTTGGAGAGACCTAGAAGGCAGAGACTGAACAGGCCCAGGGCAGGGGATGCTGCATGTGGAGGATCACCTGAGCAGCTCTCCTTGAAAGAAGAGCGGCTCTCTCCATGTTGGCTGAGCCTGACCCTATTTACTTGTATTGATATATACAGGAATGGCTAGGACCTCTCTTTATCCTCTTAATTGGCCTTGAGCAATGTATGTTGGTTTAGCTGAGGTGCTGGTGATAGCCTTAGAAGGCAGCATGCAAGTTTCCCTGATAACCCATACCAGCTGCTCTTTAATGTGAACTGGGTGGAGACAGGATGAAGAGCCAGTGTCCCACACGCCTCGAGATAGAGGCTATGACTGCCTGGGGCTTGAAAGATTACACATCAGAGCCAAAATACCAGGCCTCCGAAACATTAGATGCTATCTTAATAGCATAATGCAAATGACTTTCTCTGCATATCCTTCTCTCTGCATACGGCAGAGGTACATGCAGGCCACCTACCTGGCTCAGCTCACAGTGCTCACCTGCTCCCCACAATTCTCAGTCGTTCTTCCTCAAGCCACTCCTCCTCCACTGAATGAAATCTGGGTGCAGCCTTGGATCATATTCTTAGCTCCAGAAAGCCATTTTGGGGGCTGGATTTAGGGCTCCTTGGCTCCCCAAAAATTATAAATATGTTTTTGTGTCTTTACGTTCGCCGTGGGTTGCACTGGGATTGGTAGATTGGAATTAACTCCGTGGAATTCTAATAATGTATCTTTGGGATTACAAATAGTGACTTTTTGGATCAAGACAAAAACCAGGAGGGGATGCCTCCAGCTGCAGAAGTCCACCAGGCAGGCAAGGCCACTTGTGGGAGACAGGCCAGCAGGGCAAGAGCGGCCTAGGTAATGCAGGGATTCCAAAGGACGGCGACACAGAAGCGTCTGCTCTAGAGATGCAGAGCAGAGAAGACAATGATCAGGCAGACCAAGCACGAGCCGAGCCGAGCGGAGCCCTCCCGGGACTGTGGGCCATGGGGGAGAAGAGAACATAGCAGCCTCCAAGCAGCTGGCCATTGTGCAAGTGGCGTCACCCCAGGGGCCTTTGTGAGATGCTTCTGCGAGGTCAGGAAGGTGACAGCCTCACCAAACATAACTAAGAGCTACCCTAGCTGGGAAAATTTCACCAAACAACCAGGTTATTTTGGTTCCCTCACTCTGCTTCTCAAAGTCACAGAGGAAAACAGGGCGATGCCGAACCTGAGAGGGTCAGAGAGGGGTGTGGAGAACAGGAGACACAATGCTAGTCACTTCCGGGCTGGTCTGCGTGTCTCTCTAAAATACTCAGGTGGAAACCCCAGTGCCCGGAGGTATTCTACCAAGCCTGTCTCTGTGTCAGGAAGCAGTCTGGGTTGATTTCTGGTAGTGAAACAAAGAGGAGAAAGGGGCAGGGACCCTAACTAGGGCACAGCCTGTCAGCTATGGCTTCTTGAGGGGGAGGATATTGCAGTAACCCCCAATGGACAGGTTTTACTCAACCTGCAAAGGTGCATGTGGGACCTTGCAGTATAGGGAGAAGGAAATGAACAGGCAGAGTGGGGGTACAGGCTCCTCAGCACAAACACAGGGACCCCAAAAGCAAGAGCATAGGAAGGCAGGCAGAAAGCCCCTGCTATGGTTATGTACTGACAGATTCAGGAAGCTGTCTGCAGCTCAGGCTCTCGGGATCCACCCCCATGCCAGACACTGAACTTTCCGAGTTCTTGTCTCTGTGGCCACCACTGTCCACCACACCGACAGTGACAGTACACACCTGCTCAGCAGAACACCTGGGGCACTGCTAGGCAGCTTGTCTAATGAGAGTCTCTCCTCCAATGCACCATGCATACCCCAGCCACTTAAATCATTCATGTGGCACTTGGACAAGAAGTCCTTAGAACAATCAATAACAAAAGGAGAGACAGAGCAACAGAGGTCTCTCAAGGGTTCGATACGCCCTGACTTGAGCCACCATTAATGTTGCATGCAATTGATCAAAGCACAATGAGTAATTATTTACTGGAATGGCCATATATTTAACATAGAAATAATCAATCAATGGCAAGATAAAAAAGAAGTGGAGCAAAGGCATTTGAGATCTTCAGAGATTTCCTAGACTCCTTTCCAAAACAAACAACAACTTAACCACATGCAAAAATCACTGACAGGTGGTGTAGGTAACAGAAATGGAAACTAAACCTAAAGACAAAATCGAGAGATCTCAAAAGACAGCTTATCTACTGATTTCTTTTCCATATACTAGGTGTAAATAAAATGAAAGAAAAACAATGAACTACCCCCATTCCCGCTCCTGAGCAGGCAGATACTTGCAGTGCCTGGGAGATGTTAGGCAGGTGCTCGAACGGAAGGATGCTAGGTTATGCATCCTGATGGCTTCTCGGAGTACTGAGAAGCACTCTCTGGGCCAAAGTGCCTAGCAGATGAATCGATATGACAGAACAGGGCAGACAACAATGAGGAAGCCCAGAGAACTCGTCATCACATCGCTGTCTGAGCAACGGCATGAAGGCGGCAGTCACAGTATTGACTCCGCAGCTCCCTTATGCTCTAATGATGCCTCTGCCTGCATCCAGACTAGGCTCTGGGTCGTTTCCACTCTTGTGAATTACCATCAACTGAAGGTGACGTACATTCAGAGACAACAAAGATCAGGCAGACCTAGATGTGAGCTTAACCTGGCTCTCACCAGTGTGGACCAAATGTTGAAGTCTAGAAGAAATTTGCACTTGTGACTACACAATACTGTGGCCCGGCGCTGGGTTCTGTGCTTTCTTTCCTCCTTCAGAATAAAAAGAGTGGGCTGGGGATGAAGCTCAGTGATAAAGTGCCTGCCTGGCAAGCGTGAAGTCCTCAGTTGAATTCCTGGTACCAAAACAATAACAACAACAAGGAATAAAAAGCCTTTGAGATGCGAGGCTGCTGTGTTACATTCATATTTATCTGGCCCAGTTCCCTACACAGGAATGCCCAACAGGACTTAGTGTGTACCTGAGCATGTTTCTGTGTACACTAGCACACATCTTTCTGTGTACAAAGATGAGGCCACCAGTAGTTTATCACTGAGTTAAATGCCCTGAGTTATTTTTACAAGTGTGATAAGGACAGACAAGCGTATCAGTCTATCCCCTCAGCTCTGCCTCCAATGGGCATTGTTATGGTTTGCATCTAGTTGTCCCCTCAAAGCCTCATGTAGTCATGGGGAGGGGACTTCTAGAGTTTGAGATTAACTCACGATCCACTGGGATTATGGGTGATCCTAGGCTGGGATTATGGGTCTGAGTACTGCTGGGATTATGGGTGTGGTCTGAGGCAGATATCCTGAGGCAGAGAGCCTGAATGTAATATAAGAGGGACAGAGAAACAGACTCTCTCTCTCTCTCTGCTGCCTCTGTTGCCTCTGTTGCCTCTGTTGCCACTGTTGCTGTTTCACCGTCATTAACTGCTGCTCTCTGCCATGTGCCTCTCTGCCTTGGAGCCAGCTGAAGATGGACTGAAACCACCAGTAATTGTGAGATAAATAAACCCTTCCTTCCTTCATTTTATGTGTTGGGTATTTGTCCCAGCAACAAGAGAAGAGTAACTGAGACAGGCATGCAGGATGCTTAGCTGGGGTAAAACTCAGCTGCTCTGGCTAAAAGGAGGAGCAAATATATGTCCTGGAACTTGTGAACACTGTATTCTCTCCACCTCATTTGCCAGCTAGAAACAAGCCTTTGACTTCCGATGAGCACTCCCGACCAGTGCACCAGGGCATCCTTCGGGACTGTAGTCCCCTGTCACCTGTACCCTGAACGCACACTGTGTGTTGTAAACCCAGACCCCAGAGGCCTCACTGTCAGGTGCATAGTGGTGTGGACCAAGACACAGTCTTCCCAGCAATAGGCTTTCATTTTCGTTTGGTAGTCTCCAGAAAATTTTGTTTGTTTATTTATTTGGTTGGTTGGTTGCTTGTTACAGGGTCTCAACAGCAGCTTGGACTCATAGTGATCCTCTTACTTTTAGCGCTGGGTTTCCAGGCTCCACTACACCCAGACTCTGTGACTGGCTCAGCTCACCCTGGAGGAGGGGCTGGTACAGTGTGTGGTGCTGGGGATCAGTCGCTGCACCTGCCTATGCTTGCCCAAGCAGGCGCTTTAGTCCGCTGAGCTGTCTCACTGGCCTTGCAGATAATTTTAAATTCTGCTTTTCACATTTTTTGTGTTGACTCAAACTTTTCATTATAATTTTAATTAGCTGCAAAGGCTGCAACTCTGGAAATTTGAATTGTTAAAAGTTCTAATTAAAACATCACTCTTTATATATATCTTATGAAATCTAAATACCATGATAATTTGAAAGCTGCTTTCATCCCCTGGAAAAATAAAGAAAATCTTCTTGAACAGTACAAATGCCGCAGTGTTCTCTTTTCTCCTTGAACTCATATTTTCATTCCATCTCCCCACAGAATTTCCTTACAATACAATGTTTTCATGCTTCAAAGACTTTCATCAATTGCCCTATTATACTCCTTTGCAACAAAATATGTATAAAGTGATTCTTTAAATATCCTGCAAATATAAATCTTCAGTGTTTTTCTCTAGTTTGAGCTATCATGACCAACACAATGGATCCAAAGAACATTATTTATCAGAATGCTAATATAGTGCACACAGAAAATACATTTCCGTTGGAAATTTCTAAAGAGATGAATAGAGCTTGCTTATTTACTCCTTTAATTAGTTCACGTATCTACAGATGAGCATTATCCATTTTTATAACAAGGAAGGGCTTAGTATAATTCTATATCTTTTCTTTTTTACTTTTGGATGAAAAGAAATGTAAAAAGAAAAAAAGCCAAAAAAACTTCATAAGCAGTGAGAAGCTTCGCTCACATAAGTTTATGTAAAATGAAAACTTACCAAAACAAATTTTTTTTTTGCCTATCATCTTATAGCTAGATTAGGTCTTCCTTCAATTTTCCAGAAAGCCAAGAAGTCAAATTATCTAACTTGCAAAAAGATGTGTTTCCTGGTTCTTAATACCTTTGCCTTCACCATCACAGATACTGTGTTTTCATGTTTTGGTCGGGGTGGGGAATAAAGGTTTGCATCACCAAAACATCCTGGACCTATAGCGCAACACACAGCAGTAGGCCCAGGATGTTAATATTTGTGCTTGTCTTTGTCAAGTAGGAAGAGGGTGACAGCAAATGATGAGATGGAACAGGAGATCTGGCTGCATCAGGTTTAAAGCAAATCAGATTTAAGTGGAGGAGAGCTAAGTAGAGGACCAAAGAAGTGATCCCCTGAAGCTGACCTGGCTTTCCAAGGTCCCTCATTACTTCGTGGTTCAACATTCACTGACTCACTGTTTTGCGGGTTTTCAAAACACTAATCTAAATCATTTAGTGTGAATTTTTTGCTGTCTTGTGGGATTTTGCAGTACTGTACAGTATATATGTTGTTAAAATTACATAGGTTTACAAGTTTAGAAAATGGTTAAGAACATCAGAAGGGGTTTTAAAAGTGTGAGAAAGGTTTAAAATAAACATAACATTGCTACTCCCCTGACTTTTACTTGTTGTGGAAGTGTCTGAAACGCAGCCTCCATGGTAAGCAAGGACCGCTGTAGCTCTTGCTTCCTCAAAGATCTTATTGCCAGACTTCTGTGCACCTTAAAGGATCCTTGGTTTGATCAACATGTGTGTCCCCTACAATGTATATGACTGGAGCTCATATTATAAAAGTAATGGATGTTTTTAAAGGCAGGAATACATTTCTTGTTCAATGTACCTAAAAGAGAGATAATGCCTCGTAAATCATTGTATCTGGACCACACAGAAGCCACACTCAGCAAAAGACTGATATTTTTATAACCTCAAAAATAAATAAAACCTGGAAACAGTCCAAATATTTAACATTAGAAAAACTGTTAAATAATTTATACTATAGCCATATGATGGAAGTGTATGCAATAGTTAATTTGGAGAATGTATGTCGGTATTAGAAAACATTCTTTGTATGGCATTGAGTGAAAAAAAAAAAAGCAAGAAACAGAGTTGTAAAGAAGATGTCGCATTCACTTGCAAAAGTATATATGTACGAAAAAAACACTTAAGAAAAATCCACTACATTGCTTTCACTGGTTATTTAAGGTTTTATCAGTTATAGACAGCTTTTTTCTTCATTCATTCTTTTTTCCAAATTTTCCATAAAAGGCAGGTAGCTCTTTCATTGAAGGAACAATGGTGCAGAGGCAGGTCAAGAAGGTTGGAAAACAGATTTGCCTATCGATGTTTGCTGCATAGCACCTGTGAGATGGTGCCCAGCCAGGGTTGCCTTGAAATCTTAAACCTATCGCTTGTCGTGTTGTGTATCCTCCGCTCCCCCAGAGGATGCTGTTCTGTAGCAGCTGTGGGAAGATGAGTCCACTGAGCAAGCCCTCACCTACATTGCCTCACGTCATTTCATAACCAAACTGATATTCTTACCTCTGAGTTTCATGCCTGGTTCCTTTAAGTCACTGATTTTACTTCACACAAGCAGCACTAATGTAGTCAGGTTCCTTTTATACCACCTTCATGAAATACCATGTTGATGGATGCCCAAAGCTACCAAAAGTTAGCTAGTAAGATGCTGAAAACCAACAGAGTCATCTGTCCTTCAAGACGGGGTGGGGCAACTTTTACTTCTCTGTCTCTTACCTCAGCAAGTGGGGCGGGATCTTGGCAATGGTATCCAGGCCACCCAGGGTTTCTGTGAAAGGAAATCACAAAGTTACAACTAAATATTTAAAGGCTGAAAACCTACATTCTACATTAACTTCACTGTTTCTTTTTTCCTGAAGTTATAAATTAGGATCTGAGGAGATGGCTCCATCACAGGAGTACCTGCCTGGCAAGTGTAAGGTCATGAGTTCGAACCCCAGTCCCACAAAAGAAAGAAAGAAAGAAAGAAAGAAAGAAAGAAAGAAAGAAAGAAAGAAAAGAAAGTTATAAATTAGTCCATTCCCAATCACCTATACACTGTCCTTATTTTGAAATTCCTTTCCTTGGATATCCTGAGAGGCTTCCCCACAACTTGCCTCACTACTGAGGAAGGACAAAGTTAAAAATCAGACATATTTCTCTTTAGAGACAATGAACAGTTTACATGCCAATTTCATCTACTTATAACTGACCTCTAGATACTATAGTCTCACAATCAAAACAGAAACTGAAGTTGTTCCCCTCAAAATACATTACAACCTCCTTACACCATAATGCATACTTGTGAAAGACTTTCAAGTTCATGAACACCTTAGATAACATCGCGTTGCCCTTGCCCTTGTGCATGTCTACATCATGGTAGATGCAACCCTTTATAAACCACACTGTAGTTCAGCAAACTGACTGGGAGACTCACCCCCAAATCTCCCTGACCCAACTTAGAGATTAAATACTGTGTCACTGTTCGTGAATTTCTGCCTTGGCTGCCTCCGCCTGCAGATACAATACACAGTTCACTATTTCCCCCAAATCCTGACCTATTTTAGTCATTCCAACTTGTCTCCAGGTGAGCAGCTCAAATGGAATTTATCCCTTTCTTCATTTCTTAGTGTCCACAAGCTGTTAATTTGAGCTATCTTCCTCAGGGGAGGAGAAACACCTCTTCCCACATTGCTAATAGATCACAGGGAATGAGAGACGCATAATGCATCCCTGAGACTCAGGACTGACACGGAGACAGGCTCTGGGGTGAAACATTGGATTTCAGAAAGGTGGTTATTCAGCAAGACAGAAAGATGAGCTCAGCAGAGTCCACAATACTGTGGGGATCAGGCGGAAGAACAGAGGGTGGTGCTGAAGATGTGAAGGGGTGACAGGAAAGGGAACCTGAGAGGGAGGTGCAGAGAGAGCTCCAAGGCTGCAGTCAGCCCTGCCCAGTAGTTAGCATGACGGAGCCAGTCCAAGCTGCTTGCCAGGGGGACATAAGGATGCAGAGTCACCAAAGTGGAAGGTGTTCTTGCTGGAGGAATTGATATCCAGCTCGGGAGGTGCAACAATGCCCAGCTCCACAGATGTTAAAAGTGCACCAGAAGAAAAAGAGGAAGGGCAGCCACAGTGAAGCTCTGATGAGCCCATGCTGCCCCACGGGATATGCCCGTGCTGGGCACAAGGGGACAGGGTGGACCAAGAATTGGCTGCATGTCACTTACTCTCACCAAGCGTCAGTTCCCTCAAGGGCTGGGGGCTGAATCCAAGGCCTGAATCATGCCAGGCCTACACCTTCCCACTGGGCTACAGCCCCAGCCCTACTTGTTGATGTTCAAAAGGAGATCAACATCCACCTGCGTCACAGGACTCCTAAGAAGAGCTAGTGGCCTTCAAGAGGCTGACCCTGGCCTTAGACATCAGTTCCACTTTTTGTCTCCTTTACTACTAAAGACATCACCACTCACTGGGCTAGGGGTCAGAAGTGGGGAAAGACATGGTTCTGAACTTGTGCAGTGTCTGAGTTTCCCACTGTGGTTAATGCTGTAAAGGAAAATACAGAGAACTAGGCAAGGGTGAACAGGAGATCCTCCTAGACACTGTGGGGCCAGGTTTTCTTCAGAGAGGGGTGACACTGGACAATGACTGTGTGAGGTAGATAAGGGGTGGGAGGTGGCCCAGACACAGAGGGGAATAGTAAGTTCCAGATACATCAAGACAGCTGGGCATGGTGGTGGCCACCCAGAGAGCCTGTAGTTGGGCAACTGAGGAGAACCCCTTGAGCCAGGACTCTGAGGCCAGCCTGGGCAATACAGCCAGACTCCCATCTAGAAAGGCAGGAAAGAAAGGAGGGAAGAAAGGAAAATAAAAAGTAAATAAATCCATGAAGATTCCCAGTCATCTTCTATATCTCATGCTGTCACCCTGGGTGAGCCGCCATCTTGTCTGTCTGAGGTGACCACAGCAGCCTCCTTCATGGGCTCAACCCCTACAGCCACTGCCTCTTCTCTCACAATAGGCTGAGATCCCAACAAGACCCAAGAGGACACTTCTTTCCTCTACTCTCAAGGATTCCATTATTTTAAATAAAAGCTCACCAAGGACTGTGGCCATCTGGCCTTTTGCTTCTCACATTTCTCTCTCAGGTGCTCAACTCACTCCAGCCGCTGGGCCTCTGCTCTGCTGCCTGGGGCCACCGGAAGTTTCTCTACCTCACAGGCTCCCTTCTAATAAGACTTCCCTTGGATGGCCTGTTTAACTCACAATTCCCTTTGCTCTGAAGGAACTTCCTATCTCTCTCCACTCTTCTGTTTTCTTTCAGGTCTGACTACTACCCGAGGTATCACTTTAATTGTCTGGATTACCGGCTGTCATCCCTGCCAGAATCAGTAAATCCCATGAAGGCTGGACAGACCCTCTTGCTTATTTTGCTCACTCTGGCACCAGGACTTAGCACAGCACCTGGCATGTGGCAGGTACCCCTAAACATTTGCTGAATTAATGTAGCAGGGGAAGCACAGCGCAGCTGGATGGCCAGTATGGCAAGGCAAGAGTGGTACAAGATGAGGCTGTATGTAGGGCAGGCAAGCCGGTGTGGGCCACACAAGGCTGGGCAGAACGTGATGGGGGCTGTGGTCTGCATCCTAACAGGGTGGAATTCCATGTCTTCTTGGGGCATTATGATCAGATTCAGGGTTCTAATTGGCACTGCTTGGAGGATGGCATGGAGAGGGCCAGAGTGGTCAGGGGAGGAATAGCTAGCAGGCTGCACAGAAGTCTAGGAGTGTGGCTTTGCCTGGAAGTGGAAGCGGAGGTAGCCAGAGGGGACAGAGGCACAGAGGTGATTACAGAAGCCTGCCTCAGGGCTTCAGGTCTGGGCTGCAGGTGGCGTAATCAGCTGACCATCTGGAAATGCCGTGATAGGGGGAGTGCATGGGAGCGCATGCTGGTCCTTGGACCTTGTTAAGCTGGAGCGCTCAGATCCTCTCCTGTGAGATGCTGGCTGGCAGCAGCACTGGGGTTTGCACAGCAGAGCTGAGGTATGGACTCGCCATAGAAGTGGGCATGGCGCTCCCACGAGCCAAGCTCTAACTATGCGAGTGACTGTGTTCAGCCCTGGT
>PVKN010018686.1:0-16730 GCA_004027915.1 Capromys pilorides
TCCCCCTCCTTATTGATGTGTATAGTGCTGGGGATGGAACCAGGGCCTCATTTGTGCTATCGAAGTGCTGCACTGAGCTACAGCCTGAGCCCCTTAGCCCTTGCTTCCATGAATTCAGCTTCACCCTCCTCTTCTTTCAACCCATCAAGGGGCCAAGTACACTGGAGGGAGGCCTCTTAGACTAAGGAGAGGAGTGTGTGGGGAGAGTTGCTTGTATAGCAGCTGTAGGCCTGTGATTTGTCCCAGTAGAGGCCCGTGATTGGTGAAGGGCACCAGGATAAGTATAACAGCTATGGAGAGTGAGGATGTTAATAATGGGCCCAGAGCCCTCCATTCCTGATTGTAGCCACACCAGTCTCTGGCCTTCTTCAGAGAGGAAACAGGCCCTGCACTGATAGGGGGGCTACATATGTATTGGAGTGAAGTGGCCATTAGCTTTCCAGGGAGGACGCTAAAGCAGGTTACCCCAGTCCACTGGCAGAGGAGAGCTAGAGGCAGCAAAAGAGGGAATGTGAAGGGGTGGGTGCAACTGCTACAAGCTAAGCCATGCTCCCTCCAGCCACTGGAAGAAAAGAAACCGAGAGCCAGCTTCCTCAGCTCAGAGATGGTGGAGCCCTCTGTGCTGCGCAGAGAAATTCCCCTTTCCTTTAGTTATTTTCCCATTTGCACAGATGAAAGATACTCATAATGGGATATTACCAATGACTAAGACTTAGTGCACACTTGCTATGGGTAAGGCTATGGATGATCTCCCTTAAAGCTTAGAAGAGGCTTTGTGATACAATAATTATAATTTGTACCTCAAAGATGAGGAAACTGAAGCATAAGATCTTGCTGCAAGTTACAAAACCGGCATGGGGTGGGGGGCACAGATTTAAACTAGGTCTTCCAGTGTACAGAGCCCTGTCGCTTTCTGTGACACCACAGTTTCTTATTGTTTGTTTGCTTTTGTTTTCTAATTCAAATTGCAAGTGGTGGAGTTAGATTTAAACCCAGACAGTTTGACACACGAGTCCAAGCTCCCAGTATTTTAAGGCCAGTCAGAGCAGCTCCACACTTACTGAAGGAACTGGCTTTAGAAGGATGCATGGTATCACTTTAAATTGGCCCTTCCCTCTCGCTGTTCTGTCAGCAGAATAGAGGCAATGTAAATGTTTATGCTTCGCTAGGACAAGCAACCCCTAGGGATCCTCTCCTGCTGGACTTCTGTAACTGTCCTCTGCAACTGTCTCGATGCAGAACAGACAAAAGGCCACTGGGGTTTTTACTGTTTGGTTTGGATTCGTTTTAGCTTTGTTCTCTCGCTGTAAGCAGAGGATCTGAAATTTATGTGGGGCAAACCTGCCCATTCTTTGGGAGAGACTGCTTCATTGAAACCTTATGTTACATTTTTTAATTACTCACCTGCCAATGTTCTTGGTGGGGAGCCCTGAATGCTGGTGAAAAATGTAAAGGCAAATGCTTCACACTGGGGTACAGGGACTCCCATTTAATCACAGGGAAGGTAGGCTCCGGAGGGTTTGGCTGCAGCTGGTTAGATCAAGCAACGAAATGTAAAGAACAGTCCCTGGCCAAGGCAGAGGGAGCTGAAGGCCACTCCATCTATTTGGGGGTGATCTGATCAACTTATAAAATAGGAGGGTTGAACCTGCCCCTCTGCCGTTCAGTTCTTGTCTGGTAAAGGAGGTTAGGTAGGATTCGTATTGGAGGTAGTGGCTTGTTCCTAAATCTCCTGGATTGTTTTTGAGATTCTCACGTAGCAATATTGGACCCCAACATGTAGGGTGCAGGCTGGGGTGCTGGGTGTGGTTGAGACCAACTGAGTCAAGTAAAAAATGGTGAAGGACAGTAAGCATATACATGAAAAAGAGGAAGATGGAGGTGAAGGTGATAGGCTTCACAGTCTCAGGGATTAGGATGGGACTCAAGGAGTGGTCCCTAAATATTAGGGCAGGCAGAGCAGACACTGTAGGTGGGGAGGTCGGTAAGACCTTTAGCACATATAGACATTGCATGGATATTACTGGGAGGACATATAATGCTTTCAGTCAGTGGAAAGAATATTAATTTTTTTTTTTTTTTTTTTAAGACAGGGTCTCACTATGAAGTCTAGACTGGTCTAAACTCATTCTGGAGTTAAGAATGGCATCAAACTTGAGGCAATCCTCCCGCTTCAGCCTCCTAAATGCCCTGGTGCAGAGGCATTAGTCTGGAGCAGGAATGCCTTCTGTGAATTTATACAAAGGCACCTTATGGCCTGTGGGCAGCCATGGCTCTCACATTTGGTACCATATATGGCACATCGCAGGTACTTGGCACTTGTTGCCAAGAGAGAGATACATGGTTCAGCTGCTTGGTATGAAGGCTAAGGCTGCAATTACTGTAAAAATCAATGCGATAGTGGATGGGGTAAAAAGTGGGGGAGTCATCTGGGAGGTGAGTGTCTCAGTCATGTTATTGGTAAAAGATAGATGACAACTAAAATCCCTTCCTCCAAAATCCAGTTTCCATGTTCTGTGTGGAATTTGTTAAGTTAGCTGTCATTGGCCAGGGACACAGTGCATTGGAAATGAGCTCTCTAAACTGTTACACAAATTGGGATCCCAAGTCAGTTGTAATAGGGTTAGGTTCCTTGTGGAGATACTGCAATTATGTGCCTGTGGAATGGGGTAAAGATAACCCGGCAGAAAGTGGGCCATTTACAGGAAAATGTTGACTTAAATAATTAGCATGCTAAGACCACACTGGGAAAGTTGGTGGGGAATGTAAGACATCTAAAGAATGTCTCCTAAGCACACTTGGTGATTGGAGATCAGTGTAACAGCTCTACTGAGCTCCTTTAGCTTCTTTCTGCATGTCTTCCTGCAGTACAGGATGTTGGAGAGAACACAGGCCTCTAGAAATCAAGGTGCTTCATGTTGTTGTGTTTCAAAAGAGCACTAGCAATCAGCTCCAGCAGCATCATAGCAGACTTAGGACCTACATCCATGTGGGCTGCATATATATATATATATATATATATATATATATATATATATAATGTCTTATTTACTTTTTTCTCATTGCTTGGACAAATATCCGACACACAAATTAGGAAAGTAAAGGTTTATTTAGCTCACAGTTACTGGAGGTTCCAGTCTATACTCAGCTGGCTCCATGGCAGGGTGGTACAGGGCAGAAAACCTTTCATGGAGGCGGCAAAGAACAAGAGTGAAGGGAGAGCTAGCAGCAGCTCAAGCAGCTATCTTCTCTTCCTTCCTTACATTGAAATGCAAATTACCTGCTCCAGGGGAGGGGCAGCACCCACTCTCACAATAATCAATTACGAATTCCTGAAGCCTCCCATGACTGCATGAGTCTTTGGGGGGACACCCATACACAGACCATTATATATATATATATTATATATATTATATACAAAATAGTTAGGATAGATATACAACTACTACTTTCTCTTTGTACTAATAGTGCTTAGCCAGGATATCATGCCTGCATCTTATATTCTGAATAACTACTATGAAGACAATATGCAATATATTATTGTAACTGCCCTACTAACCTGTTTTGAAACTGTCTAATTGCTATTTCTCATTAAAATTAATAAAAATTATTATTATTATTATTTTGTCTTTTGAGACAGGGTCTCACTATGCAGTTCAGGCTGGCCTTGAGCTCACTTTTGTAGCCCAGGCTGGTCTTGAACTCGCACCCATCCTCCTGCCTCAGTCTCCCAGGTGTTGGGATTACAGGGGTGTGCCATCATGCACGGCAAAAATTAAAAAAAAAAATAAAATATATATATATATATATACTCCCTTGGTAAATGTCAGGCAACTCTTCTCCCTGAGCTAAGGCTGTAGCAAGATATTTTGCAATTTGGTAAAGCTGCCTCTCCCAAATTCCTTGTTTTGTTGTGCTGGCTGCTGGTGAAGAGCTATACCTAGTTGCACAAAGGCCAGAGAGCTTCCCGGAAGAAGGGGATCAAGATTCTGCATCTTCATAAAAAAAGTTTCATCTCAAATTTTACTTCATAGAGCCCTTCCCAATCACTCAAGTTCCTATTATTCATTTTTATCTTGTCGTAATTTTCTTCCTTTCTTTATTATTATTATTTTTTGGCGGAACCAGGGATCCAACTCATGACCTTGCACTTACCAGGCAGGTGCTTGTGTCCCTGAGCTATCTCCCTGGCCCTTAATTGTCTTATAATTTTCATCGCAATTTTTTTGGAAAAGATGTACTTTTATTTTAAATCCACCTTTCTGCACTAAAATGTGAGGTTCTTGAGGACAGGAACATTCTCTGCCTTTTCTATCCTTAATTATGCCTGGTGCAATTGTAGATCCTCTCAAGTTTTTGTTAAAGGAATGTATGACTGAATGGAACAGCCATATAAGAAGTATGTTAGGTTTCTGATGCAAAATACCTGAGAATAACAACTCAAAGAGCAAAGGTTTATCTTGGTTCTTAGTTTTAGAGGTTCTGGTCTTGGTTAGCTGGCTCCATTGCTTTTAGGCCTGCGGACAGGGAAAGGTATCATGGTAAAAGTGGGGGCAGAGGAGGGGAATAGAGGAGCAAGAGGGAGAGGAAGAGGGAGAGGGAGATGGAGAGAAAACAGAGAAAGGGAGAGACAGAGACAAAGAGACAGGCAGAAAGAGACAGAGAGACAAAGAGACAGAGACACACAGAGAGACAGAGGGGGCTGGGGAGATAGCTCTGTGGCACAAGTGCCTGCCTGGCAAGTGCAAGGTCATGAGTTCAAACCCTAGTCCTGCCAAAAAAAAAAAAAAGTACAGAGAGACAGAGACAGAGATGAAGAGACAGAGAGAGAAAGAGAGGCAGAGAAGACAGGCCCTGGGGGCAGGCCTGGCACAGCATGTGGTGCCAGAGATCAAACCTCGGTCCCTGTGATTGCCTAAGGTTGCCTAAGCAGGTGCTTTAGACCACTGAGCTGTCTCATCAGTCCATACTCATGTTATATTTTATATTACTGTATTTATTTATTTTTTGTATTGAACCCTTGCAATATGGCTCTTTGGGTGACTATTATAAAATAATCTTGTAATTAAGTGTCCAAAAAGTCATATACAAAAGAGTGCAGGAGCCAGGCACGGTGGCACATGCCTTGTAATCCCAGCACTTGGGAAGCTGAGGCAGGAGGATCAATGTGAGTTTGAGACCAGCCTGGGCTACAAAAGTGAGCTCAAGGCCAGCCTGAACTGCATAGGGAGACCCTGTCTCAAAAAGACAAAAAAAAAAAAAGAGTACAGGAAATCTCTCCACACATCAGTATCAAAGAATGCAGCTGAGGGCCTGCATCCCACAGCAATGTCCTACATGAGTCCAGCTAAAGACCTAGAATCCATAGCAGTACCTCCCACGAGTCCAACTGGAGGCCTAGAGCCCATGACAATGCCTCATGCAGGCCTGTTTCATGGATCTGCCCTGGGAAGGCCCAAAGATCATGGTGAAAGCTAGAACATTGTGCTAGCAGAATGAAGGATCTGTGCTAGCAGGCTAAGGGATCTGAACTGGAGTAATGAAGCAATACTCATAGTAGGAACCAGAGCTCCCTTGAAAAGCACCACAGCCAACTTCAGTGACAGTGAAGTCCCAAGTCCCTCTGATGATCACAGCCGACCTCCTATCAGGAAAGCCAATGTGATAAGCTTCTCCAGGAGACCGAGCTGTGCACCATCTTCCTCTCTGGAGCCAGGAAGCAACACAGAAAGCAAGGACCAGAATTCCTCCAATATGAACGATAGCCCTTCCCAGTGACACCAAGACCCCAAGCACTTTCAATGATCAGAACAGCCAGTTCATTAGGAAAGCCAGCATGACAAGGTCCTTCAAGAGAAGCAACAGCAGCTTTAGAAAAACCAACAGCTCCAATAGCTCCCAACAGCTTCTCTTCTTCTCTAGTTCTGCCTCTTATGCTATCAGCAACAACCCTCAGGTTGGCCTCCCATACCTGGCATCATGCTGGTTCAGTTCAGTTGGGTGTTATTAAGTTGACCACCAGTTGTCAATTCACCATGGCAATGCCTGTAGCTCAGTGGTAAAAGTAGCCTAATGATATAGGACTTATCTAGCATGTGCAGTTATTTTCAGGCATTTTGACAAGTGATAGCCTACCAGATAAAAAAATCCAACCTTCCTTCAAAGCCCTGAGTTCACAGCTTAGTGGACTAAAGCACTTACTTGGGAAGACCCAGTGACTGGGGTTCGATCCTTGGTATGCCATGCTGGCCAGGCCCCTAGGATGCACTGAGATGGCAAACAAGACTGGGCACGGTGGTGTGTGCCTGTAATTACAGCGCTTGGGAGGCTGAAAACAGGAGGATCACTATGAGTCGGATCTGTGTAGTGGGATCATATAGACCCTGTACTAAAATACGTTAAAATTTTTTCCGTGGGCTGGGGAGATAACTCACTAGAATAAGCACTTGCCTGGCATAAGCAGGTACTGAGTTCACTCCTCAGTACCACAAAAAAAAAAGTTCTAAGTTTGAGTCTTGGTACCACTCTGCCCCCCCACCCCCCAAGTTCAACACTCCTTTGGCTGGCTCAGGCTGCCTTAAGGGTGGGTGTGGGGATTGAACTGCTGTCCTCTGTGCCTGACTGGGATTGTCCTTGCAGGTGCTTAAACCAGTGAGCTAACCCGAAAGCCTCTTCAACACTCCTTAAAGGAAGATAATTGCAGAAATATAATCAGCTTCTATCATTCACAGATTCCACACTTGCAAATTCACTTATTCACTACAATTTATCTGTCACCCCAAATCAATACTCATGGTGTTTTTGCCATCATTCAGGAACCAGGAAAACTTTGAATTTTCTGAAGTGAACATTTCCATCTTAGGCCAAGCAACTCAAAGAAGTGGGGTCTTTTTATTGCAACTTTCATACTATAAAAAGGTATAAATCACATGGTTTATCTATCTATCTATTTATTTATTTATTTTTGCAGGACGGAGGTCTGAACTCATGACCTTGCACTTGCCAGGCAGGCACCTGTGCCACGGAGCTGTCTCCCCGGCCCCTCCCATGGTTTATTTAATGCCACGTTTTTCACATTTTATTGGTGATTTTGAATTAGAGTAACTTTTTTTTTTTATTGTGATACTGAGGATTGAACTTGAGATTTTGCACTTTCCAGGAGGGTGTTTATGCCACTGAGCTGTATCTGCAGCTCTGATTTTGCTATTTAAAATGGCCCCCAACTGTAGTGCCAAAGAGCCAGCTAGCATTCCCAAGTGCAAGGAGTCTGTGATATGCCTTGTGGAGAAAGCAAACATGTTAGCTAGGCTTCATTTAGGTAAGATGGTGCTACTGACTGTGAGTTTGATGTTAATAAATTAACAATATATAAAAAGCAAGATATGCTCAAATAGAAGCACAAAAATGTTACACATTGATCAGTTGAGCAAAATATGACCAGGGTCTTACAGCAATCTAATTCTGTATTCCTGCTAGGAGCACTGGATCAGTATTCAACTCTGTGTGTGTGTGATGACTTCATAAGACAACTATCTCAGATAATGAGTATCAGTTGTAAGTCATCCCAGGAAGATCTAATTTGTGAAAAAAGAGTAGATTTTGCAAGATAAGGGAAACTATATTAGCTGGAATTTCAGAGCTACATGCAGGAATGAAAATATTAAGTATCTGGGTAAATAAAGAAGACTTGTGTTTTTCATTTACTAATGTACTGCACAAACAGTGCACTGTTTAAAGCAAAAAGAATAATAATGTTTCACAGCAACTATAATTTATTGTAGAAGGAAAATAATTAAACAATAATATAGCTAGAAGGAGAGAAATAAAAGGAAATATAGTGTCATACAAATTTTTACATTATAGTCACCTCGAGGTATATGCAGGAGATTGAATCCAGGAACATTCCCCTCAGAGGATACCAAAATCAGGAATGTTCAAGTCCCTTGTGTAAAATGGCTTAGTATTCACAAAAAGTTACACACATCTTCCTGTGCAGTTTTAGAGTTCTCTAGATACTTATAATACCTATACAATGCATGTGTTATGTAAATATTTGTTATAATATTCTGTTTATGGAATAATGAAAAAAACAAATCTACACCAGTAGAGTTGTATTTTTTAAATTTATTTATCTATTTACTTATTTTGTCTTTTTTTTGAGACAGGGTCTCACTATATACAGTTCAGGCTGGCCTTGAGCTCACTTTTGTAGCCCAGGCTGGTCTCGAACTCGCACTGATCCTCCCGCCTCAGCCTCCCAAGTGCTGGGATTACAGGCGTGCGCCACCATGCCCAGCAGAGGCCCTGTATTTTTGAAAATAGCATCAATATGTAGTTTGTTGAATCTGGGAATACAGAACCCATGGATACAGGGATGTGTGTATGTGAATTGGTACAATATTAATTTAAAGTACACTTTAATAAATTGTGGATGTACATTGAAATCCAAAGATCAACTATCAAAAATAAAATAAGAAATAAGGCTTAAATACCAAATAAAATAGTAGAAGTGCTCAAGTCATGTGGAGGAAAGGAGAAAAGGAAAACACAAAAACAAAGATAGCAAGATGGAAGTCTTAGATATAAACAAATCAGTAATTACATTAAATGTGGTAAGCACTCTAAATAAAAGACAGAAGTTGCTCAGGCTGCCTATGAGAAATCTAGTTTACATATAAAGACTTAAGCTGAAATAAAAATATGAAAAAATACACTGATCTTAAGAATTATAGTGAATGGCCGGGGAGATAGCTCAGTAAAATAAGCACTTGCCTGGCAAGCACAAGATTCTGAGTTCAATCCCCAGTTCTGAAAAAATAAATAAACAAACAAACCAAGAAATATACTGAATCTAGTGACAAGCTTAACATCACTAAAGTAGAATTTAAGACATGGAAGGTCACTAGCAATACAGAGGAATATTTCATGCCAATAAGTCAATCTTAAGAAGAATAATTTTTTTTCAATACTTGAGATCAAGCCTGATGCCTTGACACTGACCTACATCCCTAATCCTTAACGTTTTTTTTTAACTGTAAGACAGGGTCTTGACTGTGTTACTTAATTTTCCAGGTCTGGGCTTGAAGTTACCATCCTCCTGCTTCTCAGAGTATAGGGATTACAGAAGTCCATTGAAAAAATTCTTTTTGTTTTGTTTCAGTAAAATATTTCTTTTATTTAAAAGAGCATTGCAGAGGCTTCTATTTTGTACATAATAATTATACAGTTTATAGGACATAGTATGACACATCGAGATGGGTATTCAGTGTGTAGCAATCAGGTCTGGATAACTGGTATATCCAGTGCTGACCATTTGTTCATGTTAAAAAATTTCTTAAAGTGTTCGTATTTAATAACAGAACTATGTGAAGTATGTGAAGCAAAAACTGGTAGAGTTTATTTATTTATTTATTTATTTATTTATTTATTTATTTGGGAAGTGTCTACAGGGTTCTCAGGGTCTCATTACCAGATGGGACTCATAGTGATCCACCTGTTTACAGCCTTCCAAGAGCTGGGATTACAGGTATGCATTACCACGCCCAGTCTCAATTACTGTCTCAGCATGCCCCAGGGGGCACGGCCAGCATGGCAGGCTTGGGGATCAGAACCCCTGGCCCCTGTGCCGGCTTGCAGGTGCTTTAATTTGCTGAACTATTTGGCTGGTCCTTTTTTCTTTTTAAAAATTTTTTTTAAAAAGGTGAAAAGGATTTTTAGCTGGGGAGATAGCTCAGGGACACAAGTGCCTGCCTGGCAAGTGCAAGGTCCTGAGTTTGATCCTCAGTTCTGTGAAAGAAAGAAAAGAAAGAAAGAAAGAAAGAAAGAAAGAAAGGAAGGGAAAGAAAAGAAAATGATTGTTTTTTTTTTTTTTTGGCTGGCTTGGGCTGCCTCAAGGTGGTCGGGTCTGGAATGTCAAGTGGAGCTGGGGCTTGAACCATGGTCCCCTGCACCTGACTGGGTTTACCCAAGCAGATGCTTAAACAACTGAGCTAACTGGCAGAATTTTCTAGGCATGGTAGTGGACACCAATAATACTAGCTATTCACAGGCTAATGCAGGAGTTTCCACAAGTACAAGTGGGCAACTTAGTGAGACTCTATCTCAAAATAATAGGGCCAGCCAGATAGCTCAGTGGACTAAAGTGCCTGCTTCGGCAGGTGCAGCAACCGTGATTTGATCCTGGGTGTGCCATGCCTTGCCAGTGCTGGCCCCACCCCCAGGGCACCCTGAGACAACAACTGAGACTGGGCATGGTGGTGAGTGCTTGTAATCTCAGCATTTGGTAGGCTGAATACAGGAGGATCACTGTGAGTTGGATCTGTGCAGTGAGACCCTGTACTAAATACATTAAAAATAATAATAATAGAGGGCAGGGGTGTAGGTCTGTGGTAGAACACCACAGTACCAAAATGAGAAAGGATGGGGACTGGAGAGATAGCTCTGTGGCACAAGTGCCTGCCTCGCAAGTGCAAGGTCATGAGTTCAAAGCCTGGTCCCACAAAAAAAAAAAAAAGAAAGGATGATGTGTGGGCATATAAAGTCTAACCCAACACTGATAGGTAGGTAAAATGGTTCAAGTTGCTGATTTGGACAGACAAAATTTCTCAAAGTATTAAGAAATGAGTTCTTGAAATTATTTTTTTTTTTTTTTTTTTTTTGTCTTTTTGAGACAGGGTCTCACTATGCAGTTCAGGCTGGCCCTGAACTCACTTTTGTAGCCCAGGCTGGTCTCGAACTCACAACGATCCTCCTGCCTCAGCCTCCCAAGTGCTGGGATTACAGGTGTGCGCCACCACGCCCGGCTTGAAATTATTTTTTAATGTATTTAGGATAGGGTCTATGGGGTCTCACTACACAGATCAGACTTGTAGTGATTCTCCTGCTTTCAGCCTCCCAAGTATTGGGATTACTGGCGTACCACACCCAGTCTCAATGTCCGTCTCAGTGTGCCCCAGGGGCAGGGCCAGCACACATGCACACAGGGGATCAATCCCTGATCCCTGCTTTAATCTGCTGAACTATCTGGCTGGCCCTGAGTTCTTGAAACTATTATTAGAGGGCCAGTGAGATAGCTCAGCGGTCTAAAGCACCTGCTTAGGCAATCTTAGGCAACTGCAGGGACCACAGTTCCATCCCTGGCACCACATGTTGTGTCAGCCCCACCCCCCAGGGCAGGCTGAGCCGGCCATAACATAAAGTTTTAAAAAAACAATTATTAGAAACAGTTTTATCTTCATCAATTTGAGACTGGGACAGGATCTAGTAACGCAAAGACATGCCAATGTGATCATGGATTTCAAAATGGAATTAAGAGTGGGAAGTTTAAATGGATAGATCCAGGAGCATACTGATTGCAGGATATGGTCTAAAATAGATTATTTTAGAAAGTATGGTCCATGCTCATTGGATCTAATATGTTTTCACTGGGAATGAGCCCTGTTAAAGTAGTTTCATTATCTTTCACAGGGCTGCTAGAATGATAGATCAGGGCAGGTTCAGTAAATAAAAAGCAAACAAAATTTAGCAAATCACTACCTTAAGACGTTCATTATATTTGTGTAAAGCAGAACCATAGAGAGGTGCTGTGAGGATAATTAAAGGGATTAGCAACTGGTTGATCAAGTCTGCCCAGAAGGCTCTGATTAATGTACAATAAATAGCTCCCTAAGGACAGTTTTTAGTCCTTTTGCAAATCTTCATCCTTGGCCTGGTCCATTTCTTCAATTTCATCAGAATTATAGCAGTGGTTCTCAAATGTTACGGTACATCAGTGTATCTTGGGAAGTAGAGTACAACTGTTAAAGCACAGGTTCCAAGTTTCCAATCCTGAGCTCTGATTTAGCAGGTCTGGATAAGACAATAATCTGTAGGTTTTATTTAGAGTTGGGGTCCAACTCAAGGCCTCACATCTGCTAGACAAGTACACTCACCGAACAGTATACCCAGCCCTAATGGTGTGTATTTTGCGCATGCCATGCTGCAGATCAAAATCAGGACCTTATAAGTCCTAGGCAAATGTTCCATCACTAAGCTACACCCCAGCCCCTGTAATCTGTAGTTCTAATGAACATTTCAAAGGGATTCTAAGGCGGGTGATCAATGGAGTTCAGTTTAAAAACAGAAAAATAAAGGAGAAGAACAATAAACACAATCAAATAATAACAAATTCTGATGAGGTCACAGGTTAAAAGGAACCCTTCTACTTTGTTGGTGGGAATATACACTGGTACAACTAGTATGGAAATCAGTAAGGAGTTTCCTTAAAAAAAACTGGTGCTAGCAATTCTATTTTACCCAGCTATTCCCCTTCTAGGTATTTTCCTGAATGAGTTAAAGCCATTATGTTACAGTGATGCATGCATACCCATGTTTATAGCAGCACAATATATAATAGCTCAACTGTCCATCAGAAGAGAGAAGGATGAATAAAGTGTGGTATTTATATACAATAGAATACTACTTTGCCATAAAAATGACATACTTGAGTCAGTTGTAGGAGAAACGTATTAAAGAGTGAAATAAAAGAAGAAGCCACTTGTGGTGGCGCACGCCTGTAATCCCAGCACTTGAAAGGTTGAGGCAGGAGGACTGATGTGAGTTCGAGACCAGCCTGGGCTACAAAAGTGAGTGCAAGACCAGCCTGAACTGCATAGCGAGACCCTGTCTCAAAAAGGCAAAAAAAAAAAAAAAAAAAAAAAAAAAAAAAAAAAAAAAAAAAAAAAAAAAAAAAAAAAAAAAAAAAAAAGAAAGAAAGAAAAAAAGAAAAAAGAAAAAAAAGTAGAAAGGGCCTGGGGAGATAGCTCTGTGGCACAAGTGCCTGCGTGGCAAGTGCAAGGTCGTGAGTTCAAACCCCGGTTCTGCCAAAATGAAAAGCAAACAAACAAAGTAGACAGATATTTTTCAGATGGCAAGTGAATCAAATGATGGAGGGAGGGAGTAGTGGGGAGAAGGAAAGTGTATGAAAAAATAATTGAAACGTATTATGTATATGTAACAACTTCCCACAAGGAATGTAATCATTATATAACACAAACATGTATTAATAAAAAACTGCAAGAAACTAATAGAAGTTCAGGACTTGTTTTTGAGAAAGTGAAGCATACATACTTTTTTACTGTGTCTCCCGCTGAGTACAAGTAATGTTTTAATACTTGGGCCAGCAAGAGAGCTCAGTGGTCTAAAGCACCTGCTTAAGCAACTGCAGGGACTGCCATTCGATCCCTGGCACCACATGCTGCACCAGCTCCATCCCCAGGGCAGGCTGAGCTGGCCATAACATACATACATGCATACAATACATACGTACATAATACTTTAATACTGTATTTAAAACAGACATAAGGACACTCTGAGAAGTGGAGAGAAAGTAGAGTATGTAAGAATCGTGGCACCTAAGAAATGATACAGTGGTGTGTGTCTTGAGCTTTCCTTTTGCCTCATATATTTGGAACTCCTATATTTGGAACTAAACAAGGCAGAAACAGAACCAAAACAGCAAAGGCACCAAGGCCCAGGACAGCCAAGCAGTTCAGACAGAAAAAATTTCTCAAGGAAAGCTGCTCTCACTCATTAAAAGACCAGAAAAAGATAGCTTAACAAGATATATTTTTAGGCAATAATTGCTCTGCTCCAGCCAAATTCTACAGAAAAGGCTTAGGAGAGCATCTGGATTTTCAACCACCCAAAATTATAGCAAGGCACTCTAACTTTTTCGCTAGGTGGTATCAGAGAAAGCCTTTAAGAGTCAGGACTTTGAGTATTGCCTAGGAGAAAGGAGGAGACTTCACTGTGGTATCAGTAGAAGCCACATAAAGCATAGGAGCAAAACCTTCTATACTTCTCAGACAGAGGGTACCAGCAAACCCTGTAGTGGGAACTAGAATCTCCTCTACCTCAGCAGTCTCTCAGATGTGTAAGGTATCCACAGGGGTAGCCACGCCCTTCACCACCACCTGGCAGTAACATGGCAGTATTCTTCTGACATAACAGTGTCACAGGGAGCTATTTACACCAGAAGATAAATAAGATCTGGATTATAACATAATATGCAAAATATCAAGATTTCAATTTTAAAAATCATTTATTATACCAAAGAATAAATTGGGGCATCTCAAACTGACTGAAAAAGGCAATGAAAATATACTGTATTAGTACATTCATCAGTTTTCCATTATTATAATAAAATGTCAGATAATTAACCTGTAAAAAGGAAGGGTTTGGGCTGGGAAGATAGCTCTAAGGCACAAGTGCCTGCCTGGCAAGTGCAAGGTCATGAGTTTGAACCCCAGTCCCGCAAAAAAAAAAAAAAAAAAAAAAAAAGGAAGGGCTTATTTTAGCTCATGGTTTTAGACATTTTAGTCAATTCTTGGCTAATCTCATTCCTCAAAGCCTCTGGTAAGGGTAGCAGGTGGCACTGGTGAGGAGTATCGGCAGAGTAAACTTTCTTACCTCATAGCCAAAAGCAAGAAGACTGAGGAAAGGACCAGGATCCAACAATCTGTTTCCAGGGTATGCCTTCCATATCTCCAAAGCCTCCCACTAAGTCCCACTGCTAAAGGTTGTCACATCTCCTGATAGCACCACAGGATGGTGACCAAACTTTTGACAAACAGGCCTTTGGAGAAGATTTCAAAATGTCTAAACTATAGCAAAACTCCTAAAGATTCTACACCAAGATTATGAGAATAAAGAAATGAATTCAGTTAACTTGTAGGACATAAAATCAACATACAAAAATCGCAGACTGGGTGTGGTGGCATGCGCTCTTGGGAGGCTGTAAACAGGTGGATCACTACCAGTCCGAATGTCTTAGTTCCTCTTCTCTCATTGCTGGGACAAATACCCAACACTCAAAATGAGGAAGGAAAGGTTTATCTAGCTCACAGTTACTGAAGGTTTCTGTCTGTACTCAGCTGGCTCCAAGGCAGAGTGGCACATGGCAGAGGGCAACCTTTCATGGCGGCAGGCAAAGAGCAAGAGTAGAGGGGTAGCAGCAGCTCAAGCAGCTAACTTCTCTTCCTTCCTTACACTGAAATGCAAATCACCTGCCCCAGGGGAGGGGCAGCACCCACACCCACAATAATCAATTACAAATTCCAGAAGCCACCCCAAGACTACATGAGGCTTTGGGGGGGACACCTAGACACAAACCTTAACACCGATCTAGTAGTGAGACTCTGAACACCCTTGTAGACCTGTCCCTAAAAAATACAAAAAAACCATACAAAAATCAGTAGTGTTTCCGAACACTAATAAAAAACTCTCTGAAAAAGATATCAGGAAAATATTCCTAGTCATAGTAGTTAATAATTACTGAGAATAGGAATAAATTTAATCATACAGATGAAATAGACACTGAAAACTATACAAACATTGATAAAAGATATTGGATAACATAGAAAATGGAAAGATATTCCACATGGATTGGATGACTTAGTATTGCCAGCTACAATGATGTCCGTATTCAGTGCAATCCCTATCAAAATTCTAATGACACTTTTCACAAAAATAGAAAAAACAATCATAAAATCATGTGAAACAACAGAAGCCCTCAAATAGCTGAAGCAATCTTGAGGGAAAAAATATATAAAACATTGTACACCTTTGCATACTACTTGACATTAAAACATACTATAAAAGTGGTAGTAATTTAACTAGCAGATATTGACATAAAGTGGACATCTAGAGAAGTGGAATCTTCCAAAGAGCTGAGAAATAAATCCATATATGTGCAATAAATAAGACTCAATGAGGAAAGAATAGTGTCTTCACTAAATGTACTGGGAAACAAGATATTCATATGCAGAATAAGGAAAGTAAACCCTTACCTCACATTACATACAAAATCTCCTGTGAAGGGATCAAAGATCTAAATGTAAAATCTAAAAATGCGAAGCTTCTGGAAGAAAACATAAGGAAAATCTGCATATTAGTCCAGGCAAGATTTTTTTTGAATTTGATCATATAACAAAAGTAAAACTTTTCGGCAGAGGAGATAGCTCCATGGCACAAGTGCTTCTCTGGCAAGTGCAAGGTCATGAGTTCAAACCTCAGTCCCACAAAAAAAAAAAAAAAAAAAGTAAAACTTTGGAAATTGTGAAACTAGTGGGGAGATGGGCGGGCAAGATAGCTCAGTGGACTAAAGCACCTGACTAGGCAAGCGCTGCAATCATGGTTCAATCCTTGGCACTGTATGCCACGCTAACCCTGCCCCCAGGGTGGGCTGAGCTGGCCAGAGTCTGGGCATAGCGGTTCATGTCTGTAATCCCAGCTCTGGGGAGGCTGAAAACAGGAGGGTCACCACAAGTCTGAGCTGTTTAGTGAGACCCTGCAACAACCAAATACATTTCTAAAAAAAGGAAAAAAAGAAACTGGGGGTCAGAGGTGGGGCAAAGGGGCAAAAATGACAAGTGGATGTGAGGTATATGTATGAATCTGCTAGAATGAAACTCATTAATATGTATAACCAATAAGTACTGATAAAAAGTTGGAAGAAAAAATAAAACTGACCATTAAAAAAAGCAAAAATAGATAAATGGGATTACAACAAATTAAAAAGCTTTTTCAGAACAAAGTAAATAATCAATAGAGTGAAGAAAACTTTTGAATTGAAGAAAATACTTGCACATTGGTAAAGTGTTAGTATGAAACATACATAAACAATTCAGACAACTCAATAAGAACAACAAACCTGGTACAAACTGGGCAAAAGACCTCAATAGATTTTTTTT
>PVKN010018687.1:0-16727 GCA_004027915.1 Capromys pilorides
CATGCACTCTGATGTCTGTGCTCATGTCATTCAAGGTGACAAACACTTTGAAAAGTAGCTGGGTCCTGTCTCTGAGTAAATAGTAAAAAGTACTATAAGTAATAGCTGATCGTCATTCAAATATTGCACTTACTTGGAAATAAGATGTAAACCTTTGAAATAAATTTTGATAGTAGTAAAATAATCATATTTTTATTTTTCAAAATCAAATTTTAAATGGATATTGATGGTTATTAAATAAACATGAAAGAGATAGACACTACATATATTCATTTTTAACAATGAAAAAGGCCTGGGCACTCATCCTATTAGATTTTGAAATGCATGAGTGAAAAGTATAGTAATAGGAACAGAATAATTCTGGTACATGTTGTGACAGAAGACCATACCAATGCACACCTGTGATCTTTGGGAGGTGAGATACTGTGATTCGAGGTCAGCTTGAACTGTACAGTGACACCTCATCTCAACAAAGAAGACCATAACAAGTAACACATCATTTCCTTCATGTTTTATTCTAGAGTTCTGTCTAGTATAAGACAAGAGAAGAGTTTTTAAAAGAAAGAATCTAACAATTTTTAGAGATATTGTAAAGCTATAAAAATGGAAGAATAAAAATTGACATAAGAAATTAACAGAGCAGAAAGCCAAAGTTGATGCATGGTAATACAGAGGAAAAGGACCTATACATACTTTTACTAAATATATACCAAAAAATATTTAAAATTACAAAGAATTTTTAAAAGCTACAAGGTGTTGATGAAAAAAGCATGTGGTGTCACTCTGTAATGTCAAGTACTTGAGTCCTTTGCTTGAACTGAGCAGTGGTGGTGCCTCTCTCTTCTATCCCTAAATCTGTGAGCAAAATAAATACCTTCTCTTTGTGAAGTTCACTCAGCTTAGGCACTTCACTACTGTAAGGAAAAATGGACTGACAAATTTCTATTACTGTGAAGTGGAGCCGTGGTGTATGAAGGTGAATGACACATGCAGTGATGGGCTAGAGCTGCCATCAGTGTGATGTCATGTTTAGCTGACTGTAGATACTGATGGTTGCAAATTAAATACCTACAGATATGAATATACACATGGTTTAATATGCATAAATAAATGCTTTGTCTGTTCAGAAAGAGTACAAGAAAAAACACCCCAGTCCAAATAAACATTGAATGCCCAAATCTTGGTTTCTAGTATAACTGTCCTGAAAGAGGTACCAGACGATCTTTAAAAATGGCTCACACTGGAGCATCCTGTGTGGTCTCAACGTTAGAAAGTACTTGAAGGAGACAAAAGCTCACAGCCAACTGAAAGATTTCTCAGTGAAAAAAGCAGGAGTAGCTTGTAAATAAGGAAAATGTAAACTTGAAAAAATGTAACTAAATATTATAACTGAAAAGATAAAATATATACTGATGGAAATAAAATATTTAGTAACAAAATGGAAAAATGAACAAGTTTCCAGGGCAGAAGAATTGTAAATAATTTATGTAGATAATCTGACCTTAGGGATGTAGAGCATTACTCTCCAATTTTTTCTTGCTCATTTTTATTTATTTATTTATGTATTTATTTTGAGACAGGGTTTACTGTGTTGTCAAGGCTGGCTTTAAACTTGAAATGCTCATGTTTCAACATCCTGAGTGGCTGGGATTACAGGTGTATACCAACATACCTGACTTTCAGCTTTTAGCTGTGAACTTCCAAGAAGCTAGTGTAGAAACATAGGTGTGGGTGCCAAGGAAATCTTTCAGTGGAGAAATTTGGCAAGTGCTCCCTCAAGTAAAGTGGTTAAGGTTAAGATCAACAGCGATGAATCAAACTGGTAGCAGGCGCCTTTGATGGGATGTGATGAGGGCGTGGCTTCCTCTTCGTGCTCTTCCACGCAGAAACTTTACTCGTTACCGTGAAAAGCACCAAATAAACCCGAACTGAGAAAAAATACTACACTAAACCCAACCAGTAATCTTCAAGACTGTCAAGGTGATCAAGCTAAGTCTGAAATACTTCAGAGCCAAGTAGAGCATGAAGAAATATAATCACTAAATGAAAAGGGATTTCCTGGGTAGGACTATGAAACAGGAAAAAAAAAAAAAAAAAAAAAGAAAAAGACCAGATCAAACTAGGAAACTTCAGCTAAAGTACTGATTTTAGTTAGTAACAAGGCACTAACATTGGCTTCTTAACTTTGCAAAAAAGTGTCATACAAGTAGAAGACTATAATAGTATGTAAAACTAGATGTAGGGTATTTGGAAGTTTTTCATACTTTTTAAAAATGCATTTAGAAAAGGGTCTACAGGGTCTGCAGGGTCTCACTACACAGATTAGGCTCATTATGATCCTCCTGGTTTCAGCCTCCCAAGTGCTGAGATTATAGGCACATATCACCACTCCCAGTCTCGATTGCCTTGTCAGTGCACCCTAGGTCGGGGCCGACTGGCATGCTGGGGATTGAACCCCAGTCTCTGCACTCTGCCAAAGTAGGCACTTTAATCCACTGAGCTACCTGGCCGGCCCTCAGTTTTTGTCATAACTGGTTAAATTCAGCATTGCTTCCAGAAAAAAAAGTTCAAGCTTGAAATAGACCAATACATTTGAAACTTTCATGTAACATTATTTTAATAGCTTTATTGAGATGTGATCAATAAGTAAAAACTACTTGTATTTAGTGAGACAATTTGATGAATTTGGATATAGACCCATGGCACACCATTTCACAGTGAAGTTCACATAGCTCAAGGTTTTGTAGTCTCCAGTTTGTGCTTTCATTATTTTATTTTGTTTCATTCTCATTCTTTGGCAAAAGTACTTAACAAGAGATCTACCCTTATACATTTTCAAATGGTTAGTATTGTATTCTTAACTACAAGCATTGTACTGTGCAGCAGAATCTGCCTAGCATTACTGAAGCATGATAGTTATTTTTTTTCCTTGTCTCTTATTCTCTTTTATTACCGCTTTTTTGTTTTTTGTAAAATATTTACTTGAGAGTATAGCAATAATTGAAATGACATTAGAAGCAGCACACATCTAAAAGACCAGAATGACAGGTATTCCAAGCATGGTTTTAGTATTACATATTGGTACTTTGAATGTCAAAAATCTGTTAGAGTTTCTTAGGACCATTGTCTAATTCATTCTGTGTATAAAAGTGCATGGTTTTGCCCCTGCCATGTTTCCTGCTTGCTGTCTCTTTGTTTAATCCTTAAGGTCTTGATTTCCTTTCAGCTGTGTTATGCCTTTCCATTTTTATTTCTTCTTTTGATTTCTTACACTAGGGAGACTATACAGTATTCACACATGTAGATCTGGTTTATTTCGCTTATGAGTACATGTTCAAGATACATACACTTATATATGAAGACTTCAAGTTTATCATTCTTAATAGCTGAATAATATTCCATTGTATAAAAACACCACATCTTTTTCAACCATCCTTCAGGTGATGGGCACTTTGGTTGTTTTCAATATTTGACTATCACAAACTGTGCTGCTATGAACATAGGTGCGAGATGTCACTATATCATGTTTTCAGTTCTTCTGGGAAAATTCCCAGTAGGGTGATAGCTGGATTGAATAGGATTTCCAGTTTTTTAAAGAGTTTCAATGCTGATTTCCATAATGTCTGCACCAGTCTGCATTCCCACCAGCAGTGAAAAAGTGTTTGTATTTCCCCATAGCTTCTCCAACATTTATTGTTGGTTGATTTCTTTACGATAGCCATTCTTACTGGGGTAATATGGTATCTAAGTGTTATTTTAGTTTGCAATTCATGGATAGCTAGAGATGTGGAGCATTTCTTCATGTATTTATAAGTTTCTAGTATTTATTCCTCTGAGAAGTATGTGTTCATCTCAGATATCCATTTCTGGATTGGGTCTTTGAAACATGATAGTTACCAAAAGAGCACCTCTCCTTTCCTCCACCACTAGCTGCTGGCTATTGCCTTTGTTTTTTCTGTTTCTATGATTCTGTTATAGATACCTCGTGTGTCTATTAGTCCTATGTTGTCAACTTCATTGGATTTAGGAATGCGTGGCAAATTAGTAAAGCATGTTCCTGAGTGTATCTCACTTGGGTATGGAGGCTTCCTTAGGGTACTGTATATCTATGGTCCCTAACCTGTTCTTTTCTGGTAATAATCCCTTTCTCCTTCCTGGCTGTCATGAACTCCTCTACTTCATGTTTGCCTGAGTACCACATTTTTTCATCATATTTTTTTGCCTTGGAGCCAGCCAACAATGGACTAAAAGTCCTGAACTTTGAGTCAAATGGAAACTTGTCATCTCTAAATTCTTTGTTGAATATTGTGCTCTCGTGATAAGAAAGCTGATTAATACAGAAAATTTCTGCAAGGAGTGGGGCTATTACTAGCACTGTATCTTAGATGTAGAAACCTTCATGTCTGGCCTAAGGGAGGTATTTAGAAAAGCTTAGAGAAGCAGGCTTAAGAAGTCTTCCAGCACTGCAAACAGAGCAGCATATGTGATTCTGGTGGGAAGCGCAGAAAACCACAATGCTGATGGGAATGCGGACAGTAAAGGCAAGCTCAGGAAGCTGCATTTGAGAACATGGATTCCTCTGGCAACTGGGCTACAATCCATGCGTCTTGTGCTACAGAAAGAAATTTGTCTATAGTTTTCTTATTTCCATATGGGAGATTAAAATTAATGGCAGTATACTAATTAATCTAGAGATGTAGTTTCAAAGCAGTTAACATTGAGGCAGCATCATGGGACTGTTGGCTGCTTTTATCAACATCTTCTTTAATATAACTTAAGTCTTTCATTACAGTTATGCTATCTCTCTCTAGTTCAGAGATTATTTCTGCTCTGTTCTCCTCTTTACCTTTCTGCAATTATTCCCCTACTTTACATGCTATTAATTTAGAGATGTCTTTTTTACTTCAGAGGTTATTTCTGTTCTGGTTTCCTCTATACATTTCTGCAGTTGTTTTTCCACTTTAGATACTATTAATTTATGCATTTCTTTTTTTTTTTTTAAATTCAGATGCTGTCTCTGATCTGATTTGCTCTATACATTTCTGCACTTGTCTGTCTACCTCAAATGCTGCCAGTTCAGAGGTTTCAGCTGCATGATTCCCATTTTCTTCCATGGTAGTATCTCCAGTTTTAATTTTTTTTGGGGGGTGCCCTCAGGATCTGAGATTGCATCTTACTTCTTGTCTTTATCATTTTGTATAGTAGTGCTCTCTGCACTTTGGTGAAATTATGCCATTAGTGCCTATGGGAATTTGGGTCCAGATCCACCAACCTTGTTTCACTCCAGCCATGCCTGGCTGCTGGTCAGAGCTTGGGCAGCTGGCTGCCGTGAGGCCCCGTGGGTCGGGACTGTGGTGGAGTCGGAGCTCCGGCGAATGTAAGTGATGCTGGGAGAGTCTTTGCCTGGTCACCACATGGCCCAGTCGGGATGGCAGGTGTAGTAGCAGCTGGAGTTCAGAGGATGGATGCGGGCTGGGACAGTCTTTACCTGGTCACTGCGAGGACCTGGCCTCCATGCGGTCCTGGCCTCCGCATGGCCGGTCGGGATGGTGGGTGTAGTCGCAGTTGGAGTTCAGGGGACGGACTCCGGCTGGGAGCTCGTCTGCTGCTTTTAGACAAATTTATAATGAGAACCTGGGGCAAAAGGAAAAGCAGATTTGGTAAAATTTAAATTTGGGCACGTAAAAAGTCATATGTAAAACTGCGGTCAAAAGTAGTAGGGCTACTGAAGAGTTTAGTACCACAGAACAAGCAATAGAATATTTTGTGTAAGAGAAAAAAAAAAGTCTGGCGGGCACGGCAGGCATCAGCAAGCACCTTCCTGCAGAAGAAGGCTAAAAGTGCAAAAGTATAAAACATTCATTTCAGAAAAGGGTCCTTGGGACCAAGGGCCAAGGAAATCTGACCACTGCTTCTCCTGACATGGAAGACCTTGGCATCGTCTGTGTGATACCAGTTTTCTGGCAGTAACAGTGCAAGAGCAGTGAAATCAGGGTGAGCGAATCAAAATTTTCCTCCTTTAAATTGTGTCTGTTGGATGCTGTTTCCCAGTAACAATAACGAAGAACGCTAGTTTATCGTTCATGCAATTCAGGTCCTGGTGATTGGTTTATTTTATAGCATTTCCATCAGGTTCACATCTACGTTGTTGCAAGTAAGAGGATTTCCTTTTTTTTTTTTATTTCCTTTTTATTGAAGGATGAATAACTTTCCATGTTATAACCATACCACATTTTCTTTATTTAGTCCTCTGTCAGTGGACACTTGGCCTGTTTTGAATCTTGGCTTTGGGGTAATAAGGCAATAAATATAAGAGTGCAAATATTTTTGAGAGATCTGATTTCACTTGTTTTGGGTAAATATTCAAAAAACTCAGAAATGAGAGAGTAGATCCTGTGCTAGTTACATTTTCATTCAGCATTATTTTTCAGTACCAAATGTTCACAAGATTTTTGACTTCTTTACATCCATTACAAAATTTCTGTTTTCCTTTTATCTTTTGGTGCTAGCCTGTAAACTTGAGGTGCTATCTCACTGTAATATTGCCTTGTATGGCATTGAACAAGTTCAATTTTACCTCTCAATAAATGAGAAGAAGAATAAAATAAACTCAAAGTTAATCAAAAGGAAATAATAAAAATTAATGTAGGGGGGAAATAAACTAAGGAAAAGAGCAACAAAACCAAGGGTTAATTCTTTGTAAAACTAAAATTGAAAAAACTTTAGCTGAATGAAGAAAAAAAAAAAGATTCAAATTAATAAAATCACAAGTAGGGCTGGCCAAATAGCTCAGTGGATTAAAGCACCTGCAAGTGGCACAGGTGATAGGGGTTCCAACCCCCTGAGTCTGCCATGTCTCCAGGGCATGCTGAGATGGCAATTGAGACTGGTGTGGTGGTGCATGCCTACAATCCCAGCTCTTGGGAGGCTGTAAACAGTTGGATTATATGAGTCTGAACTAGTAGTGAGACCCTGAACACCCGGTAGACCCTTCCCTAAATACAAAATAAATAAATAAATAAATAAAGTTCCAAATAAAGCAATTACTATATCTGACACCAAAGAAATAAAAGATTATAATGTCTCAATAATTATGTACTAACTGGACAGCCTAGAAGAAATGGTTAGATTACCAATACCTATAACTTGTGAAGGCTGAATCACTCATATCTATTAAATACAGAATGATCAAAAAAGCAAAACAGCAAAATTTCAATAGTTTAAGTATTTTTTAAAGCAAGAGGTTAAGAAGGTTGCTTCACAACTTGGTGTTTTCATTTATTTATTTGTTGTTGTTTGTTTGGTTGGTTTTTGGCCTACTCTTCACAGTGTGGCACATAGAATAGAGAAATAGTGGCTTCACCTCACAGTGAAGCAGAGCAAGAGAAAGTAAGAAAAGACCAGATAAAGTTTAAAAAATGAGAAAGGCTATAGTGACTAGAGTTTGGCATATGTGATCCTGCTGTAACAAAGATTATCTTTATGGCTTTGCCATCTAACAATATCATGTTAGATGCCTATCCATGAACTACTAACCATAAGCGTGTACACAAGTGGTTTTTACATTCCTATACTATCATATCCTTCAAAGGGCATTTCATTATTCATAAAATATAAGAATATGCCTGAAGTTTCTTGGCACAGTAATTTTCACATTGAAGACTTCATGTATGAGTTGAATTAAATGAATAGTAAATAGCAGTGATTTAAATAACATTAGCAGCAACAGCTCTGTCATGTGAATTCATGTTATATGATATTTTATACCTATTTGTTCCTTTTATTCTCAGCTGTATCTTTGTGGAGTCGTATTATTGTTCCCATTGTTTTTATAGGAAAATGGACAGTTAGAAAACATCCAAGTCATACAGAAGAAGGAAAGCTGAATGTGATTTGTCTGTCTTCCAAATCTTTGTACTTTAATGATACTAGAATGTCCATAAAAATGTCAAGAATTATGGCATCAAAAATGAGTGGAGAGAGGCTGGGGAAATAGCTCTGTGGCATAAGTACCTGCCTGGCAAGTGCAAGGTCATGAGTTCGAACCCCAGTCCCACAAAAAAACAAAAAAAAGTGGAGAATGTGTGAGCAGTGTTAGCAGAACAAGAGCATGAGTCACCCAGTCAGTCAGGACACCCATAAAACATTTATTGACTGCATTGCTTGTAGAAGTATCTTTGATATATTTATCTAAATAATATCTTTTGCACTGATAAATGTTAAAGGTGGTGTGCACTCTTTGAATATTCACTAATGCAACCTAGGTAAGGCAGCGCAGAAATTCACTTGCTGGTTTACATGGTAAAGATTTATACTTTATCATTTACTTATTTGAAACTAGATACTTGAGAGGCTCTCACTGTTAATTGTTTTCTCTCTGTTAAATGATTTGGTGCTTATGGGCCCCAAATGTCTTGATAATGTCCCCACACCCTGATGACTCCCTCTGTACACTCATTGTTGACTTAGCAAGGCTGAACATATTTACAGATTCTGGGTCACCATCTGCAGAGATGTGATGTTGTGCTCATTTCAAAGCAAAAGTGCATTCTTGAATAAGCACATTATACAAATAATGCAATGGCCTTTGAAGGATATGAATGCATGGTAGTATACTAACCAAAAGTGTACATCTTTATGGTTAGTAGTTCCCAGAGAGGCATTTAACGTATCTGCACAGTTACTGATTTTGCACCTTAGAACGAATTGTGTGACTTCAACAAGACTCAGTTTTTAGAACTCAAAGAATTATACTTGTCCAGGTTGCTATAAAAATTAGGTAGAAATTATGGAGCAGGCCCGGTGCTGAACACATAGTGATTTAATAAAGGACTTGGTTTGCTAAGTTATGGGCACAATAACTTTTAGTATGAATTTTAACTCTTTTGTAAATCATATTTTCCTTAAACTGTTCACTTCTATTGTAATTCTATCTATAAGAAGTTATAAATGTAACAAAAATCTAGAAATAATTTCCTGATAAACATTTTTATTTCATCTCCCACTGAACATAGGATACTGAGCTCTCCTGAATGTTGGATTTAGCAAAAAAGATCCAGAGGTGAAGAAATGGTAGGAGACAGATGACACATGTGGCTTAGGAAATAGTGCAGAGAGGCAGTGGTGGCAGAGTTGATGGGGAAAGATTTTCCTCCATTCTCCTGAGACTCAGTCGCAATTCCAGTCAACTACATGTGAAAATTCACCTTAACAAACTGGCTGACGAGTGGCTCATCAGAGGAAAGACTTTTTTTAGGTCATTGTTGCATTCGTAGTGTGGGCAGGACTGTTCCGATTATGCTTCTGGGATGAGCGCCTGTGGGCCTGGCATGGAAAAAGTCAGATGACCAAGAAATAAAACATGGATTTATATTTCTTAGTGAGGGGCCTGAGTAGAAAATGAGATTAAAAGAAATCAGATGCTCTAAAGGCTACAGCATAGCCAAGTTGCCCTGAATTGAAATGCCGATGTGACAGCACCAAAATCCTCACATCCTCTTTGCCACTCAGCACCTTCTTGGAGAGGACTTTGAGACGTCCAAGAAGATAGGCATGTGAGAAGTCTTATAAATTAGACTAGGCATTATTTAAAGGAATGGCTTAATTCTGTAGATCATTTTCACCCATCAATATTCAGGATATCAGAGCTTAGAAAAAAGCCTGCATTAGGGACAAAACAAAGGTGCACTATTTTCCCTGAACTTCTAGGATGTAGTGTGAATAAGTAGGTGATCTCATTTCACTGGTATTAGTGCTAGGAGTAGGGTTATTAACATCCTCAGTGGAGTTTTCAAAGAGCTAGTGATTGGTTTGGTCTAAGAACCTGCTCTCTAACCTGGCATTCTGGCTTCTATCATATGCTTAAAATCTCTCCCTCCATAGCCTTTGGCACTATAGTAGGGGTTCAAAGCTCTCAATGCATCGAAGCCACAAACTTGATCTCCTTAATGCTAGGTACTAACCAACTGAACTGACAGTAACTGCAGGGAAGAAAGATAAATCCCTATCTAATCCATGGGACTTTCCAATGTTAGTAATGAGAACACCATTATGAATACCTGTGGCTACTCACCTATGCAGGAGTTTTGAGAAATACTCATCCCTCTCTTGTATTTTTTCTAGACTCTAGAGAATAGGTTCATAGATACAGCTCAGTGAAACAGTGTCCATCTGGTAAGCTCAAAGCCCTGTGTTCAAATCTCCCTACAGTGAAAATAGTTGAACAGTATTTAAAAGAAAGACAATACAAAAGATTTTTTGAATATGAGTTCAAAGCATCAAAAAGCATACAAAGCCTCACTCACAGCTATCATGCTACAGAGACATTAATGCAATAGAAATTGAAAGAGAACTTATCTGTTGAAAAGTCCATTTGAGAGGATTCTTATTAAAGGAAATGAAAAATTTAAAACCTAGGTATGTACATGCCAGCTGGACCACTAGAAGTCTGTTTATGCTACTTATTCATTAAATTTTCCAGCACCCACCAAACTATGTTCTCTCTTGCTTTGCTTGTGTGCATGTGAAGAAATCTGAGTTTGACATCGCAGATCTTAAATATTTACAGTATTGTCTAAGATCTAAAGTTTTTACAGATCATTAAGCCAGCAAGCCAGAGTCCAGCCTGTTAAATTTGCTTTCATTTCAATGTAAAGGAGACCACTGTATTTAGGTCAATCACAGAAGTTAACAAAATGTGAACATGAGCCTTAGAACACTTCTATACATTGATAAAATGATATATGACAAAGGATGTAAATAAAGCACGTATATAATAGAATAATGTATACCATGTAATAGTAATGCTTACTCTTTGAGACTTAATGGTACGTTCTTGCAAAAAAGATATTAAAGAAGCTACACCCTTGCTCAGAAGAATGTTACTGGTGCTCATTTTCCTAGTGGGAGTTGGAAACAAAGTAGAACTGTTGAGGAGGAAACAGAGCCATGATGGAGGCATTGCTATGAGCAGTGTAGAGCTGAGGAGAATATTCTGGCATGCACATGCAAGGTTCTATTCTTCTGCTAAAAGAAAAAAATATTATATAGTACCAACATCAGAAAATTCTGTGATCACTTCTTGGTCTTTTGGCTAAGATCAAGTGTAGAACATTCTGTGATTGTGTTGTCAAGACAAACACATGATCATGTGTGAATATAAACAGAAAAGCACCCCTTATCCCTGCGGCATAATTTGACAAAATGTCTTTCTTTCCTGGTGAATATCTGGTTTGCTATTAGACTAAGCTTTAACCTCGTTTCATTCTTCTCAACTTCAAGATAAGAATTATTAATCATAGAGATTCCTGAGCCCATCCACCATCCAGTCTGATGCGCGCAACTGCAAGGTAGGGACCCACGGCCTGCCTCCATCTCCCAGCTCTTCCTGCCTGAGCCCCATTTCCTAGCCCATCCAAAGACCAGTCTGACCCATGTGACTGCAAGTCTGGTCTGGCCCGCGCCTGCTGGGACCCACAGCTTACCTCCATCCTCTGGCTCTTCCTGCCTGAGCTCCATTCCCAAGCCTATCCACCATCTGGTCTGACGCACACAACCGCAAGACTCCTCAACTCCAGAGCCCACAGGGCCTCACAGCAGCCAGCAGACTGAGCTGCAACTCACAGCCAGGCACCACTGGAGGGGAACAAGTTTGGTGGATCAAGAGCAAACTCCCATAGGTGCTAACAGCAGAACTTCACCAAAGTACAGAGATCACTGCCATATAAAATGATAATGACAAGAAGTAAGATGCAGTCACAGGGCCCAAACCCACCCAAATCAAATACAGGAGATGATACCATGGAAGAAAATGGGAATCATGCAGCCAAAAACTCTGAATCTGAGGTAGACAGACAATAACAGAAACATATAGAGCAATTCAGAACAGAGATAACAGCTGAAATAAAAAAAGAAATGCATGAAGTAATAGAATCTGAAGAGAAAAAACAATTGCAGAAAGGTATGGAGCAAAGCAGAAAAGAAATAACCTCTTAAGAAAAAAAGACATGTCTAAATTAATATCATTTAAAGCAGGAGAACAAATGCAGAAAAGTAAAGAGGAGAGCAAAGCAGAAATAATCTTTGAACTAAAGAGAGAAAAGGTAACTATAATGAAAGACTTAAGAAATATTAAAGAAGATATTGATAAAAAATAGAGGAGAATAGAAAAATGTTGGATTCCATGACTGAGCAATATAAGAAAGAAACAGATCACATGAAACAGTGCCAAAGAGATATACAAGAAAATAAAATCTCAATCACAAGCTGGCAAAACCGTATGAACGAAAGTGAAGATAAAATCTCAGATCTTGAAGAAGCACTTGCAATTAGTGAAAAGGCAAGAAAGGATCTCTTATAAACAACCAGGATGCAGGAAAAAATAATTCAACACCTGCAAGATGATGCAAGAATGAACAATGTGAGATTAATAGAAATCAATGAGAAAGAAGGATTCAATACAAATGATATAAAAAGAATATGGCAGAAGTAATAGCAGAAAATTTCCCAAATATGAGAAAACAATCGAATATTCAGGTAACTGAAGCATACAAAACGCCAAATAACATCAATCTGACTAAAAGCAAACCAGACATATAATAATCAAGATCTCAGAAATTCAGCAGAAGAATAACATACTAAAAGCTGCCAGAGAAAGCAAACAGATCACATTTAAAGGAAAATCCATCAGAATAATGGCAGATTTCTCTCACAAACCATGAAATCAAGAAGAGCATGGAGCAGAGTGCTTCAAGTCCTCCATGAAAACAAATTTCAGCTCAGACGGCAAAACTCTCTTTCAGGTATGAGGGAGAACTGAAATACTTCCACGACAAAGAACAACTAAAGAATTTCATTACATCAAAGCCAACATTACACAGTATACTAACAAACAGAAATTATCTCATGCATATTGTCTGACCACAGTGCACTGAAATTGAAAATAAATGGCCAAAGAAACCAGAAGAACTCCAGAGAAACATAGAAATTAAACAATACCCTTCACAGCAACCAGTGGGTTGCAGATGAAATTAAAAAAGAAATTAAATAATATCTAGAATTTAATGAAAAGTCAAGCACAACCTACTGGAATATATGGGATGTAATGAAAGCAGTTCTTAGAGGGAAATTTATAGCTTTGAACTCGTACATTCAGAAAACAAAACACAAACAAATAAATACTCTCATGCAGCATCTAAACCGACTAGAAACGGAAGAGAAAACAAAATCCAAAGCCCCAAAATGGGAGAAAATTATAAGGATAACAGCTGAGATTAATTCAATTGAGACAAAGAAAATAATACAAATATATAATGAATCAAAAAGCTGGTTCTTTGAAAGATTAAACAAAATTGATAAGCCCCTAGCTAACCTCATCAAAAAGAGGAAAGGACTCAAATTCAAGCAATAAGGAATGAAAAGGGTGAAATTACTACAGACCCAGCAGAGATTCAGAGAATCATATATACCTACTTTGAGGATCTTTACTCTCACAGAACTGAAGACACAGAAGAAATGGACAGATTCCTAGAAAAGTACAAATTACCAAAACTGAATCAAGAAGATATAAGTACTCTCCATAATCCAATAACAGCCAATGAAATACGAAATATAATAAAAAGCCTGCCGACAAAGAAAAGTCCGGGACCTGATGGATTCACTGCTGAATTCTACAAGAAATTTATAGAAGACATGATCCCAATACTCCTGAAACTCTTCAGTGAAATCTAAAAGGAAGTAATCCTTCCAAAATCATTCCTAGAGGCAAGTATTACACTGATACCAAAACCAGAGAGAGATGCAACTGAAAAAGAGAACTACAGGCCAATTTCTCTCATGAACTTAGATGTAAAAATCCTCAATAAAATCCTTGCCAATAGAATACAACAAATCAAGAAGATTATATACAATGACGAGGTAGGATTCATCCCAGGGATGCAAGGATGGTTCATTCATGCAAATCTATAAATGCAATACACTATATCAATAGAGCCAAAACTAAAAATCACATAATCGTCCCAATTGATGCAGAAAAGACTTTTGACAAAGTTCAACAATCATTCATGTTCAAAGTTCTATAGAAAACCAGAATAGAGAGCCTCTACCTTAAACTGATAAAAGCCAACTATGATAGTGCAATGGCTAACATAATTCTAAATGGGGAAAAACTGAAGTCTTTTCCTCTCAAATCTGGTACAAGATAAGAATGTCCTCCATCACCACTCCTATTCAACATAGTTTTGGAAGCATGAGCTACAGCCATTAAACAAGAGAGAAATAAAAGGAATAAGAACAGGTAAAGAAGAAATACAACTATCACTATTTGCAGATGACATGATAATCTACTTGGAAGACCCGAAGAACTCCACCAAGAAGCTTCTAGAATTAATACACAAATTCAGTGACATAGCAGGTTACAAAATCAACATACAAAAGTCAATAGCATTCCTCTACACAGATAACAAGCACACTGAGAGAGAAATTAGAGAAATAGTACCTTTTATGATAGCACTGAAGAAAATGAAATACCTAGAGATTAACCTAATTAAGGAAGTGAATGATCTTTTCAATGAAAACTACAGTCCTCTGAAAAAAGGGATCCTGGAAGACCACAGAAAATGGAAAGATATTCCCTGCTCCTGAATAGAAGAATCAGCATTGTGAAGATGGCCATACTCCCTAAATTGTTATACAGATTTAATGCAATTCCTATCAAAATACCATCAACATACCTCACAGATCTGGAGAAATCATTCCTGAAATTTATTTGGAACCAAAAAAGATCCAGAATTGCAAAGACAATTCTGGGCAACAAAGGTAAGGCAGGAGGCATTACAATTCCTGACCTAAAGTTATACTATAAAGCTACAGTAATAAAATAAACATGTATTGGCAAAAAAAAGTAGACATGAGGATCAATGGAATAGATTAGGAGATGCAGAAGCAAATACAAACACACTCAGCCAACTTGTCTTCGACAAAGGGTCCAAATGCACTTCCTGGAAGAAAGATAGCCTCTTTAACAAATGGTGCTGGAAAAACTGGCTCTCTATGTGTCAAAAACTAAAACTTGACCCAAGTCTATCACCATGCACTAAACTAAAGTCTAAATGGATTAAACATCTAAATATCCAAAGAGAAACATTAAATCTCCTGGAAAAGAAAGTGGGAGAAAACCTTGAATACATCAAGGTAGGCAAAAGTTCATGGACAAAAATCAAAATGCATGTTTAATGCTTGAAAGCATCAATAAATGGGACCTCCTTCGGCTAAGTTTTTGCACGTCAAAAGAAATTACCAACAGAGTGAAAAGACAACAAATTTCAAAAAGATTTTAACTAATAAGTATTCAGACAAAGGCTTCTATCTAGAACTTATAAAGAACTAAAAACCATTAGGGTCCCAAAATTCAGAGACCCAATCCAAAAATGAGCATCAGAGATGAGCACAAACTTCTTAGAGAAAGAAATTCAGCAAGCCTATAAGTACATGAAGAAATACTCCACATCACTAGCCATCCGTGAAATGCAAATTAAAACAACACTTAAATACCATCTCACCCAAGAAAGAATGGCTATCATAAAGAGATCAACCAACAACAAATGCTGGAGAGGCTGTGGGGAAAAAGGAACCCTTCTCCACTGCTGGTGGGAATGCAGACTGGTTCAACCATTATGGAAAGCAGTGTGGAGATTCCTTAAAAAACTAGAACTAGAAATCCCATTCAATCCAGCTATCCCACTACTGGAAATTTTCCCAGAAGAACTGAAAACATCATACCATAGTGTTATCTGTGCACCTATGTTTATAGCAGCCCAATTTGTAATAGCCAAATCTTGGAAACAACCAAAATGCCCATCACTTGAAGAATGGCTGAAAAAGATGTGGTATTTTTATACAATGAAATATTATTCAGCTATAAAGAATGATAAACTGGAAGACTTCATATATAAATGCATGTATATTGAACATATACTCGTGAGTGAAACCACACCTACATGTGTAAATATTGTGTAGTCTGCCTAGTGTAAGAAATCTAAAGAAGAAATAAAAATAAAAAGTCATAACACAGCTGAATGGAAATCAAAGTCTTACGGATTAAACAACAAAGTGACTGGAAGCAGAAAAGAGAGGAAACATAGCAGGAGTAATACCATACATACACTTATGTACACAGGATAAACTCCATATTGGTCCCTGGAACTTTCAAAAGGTTTTTCTCATTGATGATAACAGCGTGTAACACTGGAACTATGCTTGGAATGCGTGTTGTTCTGGTCTTTTAGAAGTGTACTGCTTCCAGTGTAAACCCAGTTACTGCTATACTCTCTCTCACATAGATGGTTGGTTAACAAAAAAGGGTATTAAGTGAGAGTAAGAGACTAGCCAAAATGTCACATGCTTCACATGCTACGATTTTGTACATCCTTGGATTTCTAAATATCTGTGTAAAATCGTGTAAATGCTTTTATCAAATTCTAAAGAGATTTATTAGAATATCAATGATTGATAGAAAATACCAATTGCAAGATAAGTCTAAGATGTTTGATGCTCAGAAAGACAGTGATGTTAAGCTCAACTATCTATGTTATAGTGTAATAGTATCATGAATCTTCTCTGCTGGAGGGTTGAGAATGTAAGTTAAAGAACAAAAATTGGAGAAAAATAAGGGCTACGATGATAGCCAACATTTTGGCCCTAGCCCTTCAAGGTCAGTGAGGACTCAGGAC
>PVKN010018688.1:0-16727 GCA_004027915.1 Capromys pilorides
CAATATGCTGTGTACAAGAAACACACTTAACTCATAAAGAAACTCAGGCTAAAAGTGAAAGGCTGGAAAACAGTACTACATGCTCCAGCGCCTCAAAAAAAGCAGGGGTAGCAATCCTGTTTGCAGACAGTCTAAACTTCAAATCAAGATTGATCAAACGAAACAAAGAAGGCCACTACATACTGGTCTGTTGTAACTTGTTATAATGTTATGTATCGGCACTGAAAGAAATGACAAGAAGACTCGATAAATTTAGCTCAGAGGTCTCACTGAGATTTGTCTCTCTCGAAGTGAGCCCCGACCCTCAGAAGTATCTCACTTTTATTTTGGGTCAAGGAATGTGCTCAAGTGCATAATCATTGTAGTAAAGGAAGGCTACAATCTCTGATCTCCATGTGCCCAATGCTGGGTTCACACAAATACTAATGACAAAAGTTTCAAGCAAGGGAGGAGACTGCTAATGGAAAGCCTTCAGGGTAAGATGTTATCTTTCTCCTTGAATCTCAGCTTTCTGGATTTCCCAAACCACTGCTGTCCCTGGGCTTTGTTTATTGCTCTTTGTCTCTTGAGATGCTAATTACATAGCTCTATACTGGTCAAGGGAAAAATTCAGGATGAAGAGGTAACACTCATAAATATATATGCACCCAAAACGGGAGCAGCAAATTATATAAGACAAACCTTAATGGACATGAAAAATCTAATATCCAATACTACAATCTTAACAGGAGACCTTAACACCCCCATATCAGAAAAAGATAGGTCAAGCAGGCAAAAAATTAGCAAAGAAGTAGCAGAACTGAAACAGAACTTGAAACAACTGGACTTAGTGGACATACACAGAGTGTTCCAACCAACTACTTCAGAATACACATTTTTTTCAGCTGCACATGGGACATTTTCTAAAATAGACTACATATTAGTCCACAGGTCATGCTGAAATATATGCAAGAAAATAGAAATTATCCCATGCATATTATCTGAGCACAGTGCAATGAAATTGGAAATAAATGGCCAAAGAAGTCATAAGAACTCCAGAAATACATGGAAATTAAACAACACTCTTCTCAGAAACCAGTGGGTTACAGATGAAATTAAACGAGAAATTAAACAATATCTAGAATTTAATGAAAATTTATATGCAACATACCAGAATTTATGGGGTGCAATGAAAGCAGTTTTGAGAGGGAAATTTATAGCTCTGAACTCACACATTAAGAAAACAGAACGAGAACAAATAAATACTCGCATGCAGCATCTCAACCAACTAGAAATGAAAGAGCAAACAAAATCCAAAGGCCAAACACGGGAGGAAATTATAAAGATAAGAGCAGAGATTAATTCAATTGAGACAAAGAAACTAATACAAAGAATTGATGAATCAAAAAGCTGGTTCTTTGAAAGATTAAACAAAATCGATAAACCCCTAACTAACCTCATCAAAAAGAGGAAAGAAAGGACTCAAATTCAAGGAATAAGGAATGAAATCACTACAGACCCAGCAGAGATTCAGAGGATCATTAATACCTACTTTGAGAATCTTTACTCTCACAGAATTGAAGACACAGAAGAAATGGACAGATTCCTAGAAAAGTACTTAGAATTTGGTAATTTCTAGAAAATTACCAAAACTGATTCAAGAAGATATAAGTACTCTCAATAACCCAATAACAGCCAATGAAGTATGAAATGTAATAAAAAGCCTGCCAACAAAGAAAAGTCCGGGATCTGATGGATTCACCACTGAATTCTACAAGAAATTTATAGAAGACATGATCCCAATACTCCTCAAACTGTTCAGTGAAATAAAAAAGGAAGCAATCCTTCCAAAATCATTCCTAGAGGCAAGTATTACACTGATACCAAAAGCAGAGAGAGATGCAACTAAAAAAGAGAACTATAGGCCAATTTCTCTCATTAACGTAGATTCAAAAATCTTCAATAAAATCCTCACCAATAGAATACAACAAATCATCAAGAAGATTATACACCATGACCAGGTAGGATTCATCCCAGGGATGCAAGAATGGTTCAATATATGCAAATCTATAAATATAATACACTATATCAATAGAACCAAAACCAAAAATCACATGATTGTCTCAATTGATGCAGAAAGGCCTTTGATAAAGTTCAACATTCATTCATGTTCAAAGTCCTACAGAAAATTGGAATAGAGGGCCTCTACCTCAACCTGATAAAAGCCATCTATGATAATCCAACAGCTAACATAATTCTAAATGGGGAAAAACTGAAGTCTTTTACTTTCAAATCTGGTACAAGGCAAGGATGTTCCCTATCGCCACTCCTATTCAATATAATTTTGGAATCATTAGCTACAGCCATTAGTCAAGAGAGAGAAATAAAAGGAATAAGAATAGGTAAAGAAGAAGTAAAACTATCACTATTTGTAGATGACATGATAATCTATGTGGAAGACCCAGAAAACTCCACCAAGAAGCTACTAGAATTAATATGCAAATTCAGCAGCACAGCGGGTTACAAAGTCAACACACAAAAGTCAGTAGCATTCCTCTACACAGAAAACAAGCACAGTGAGAGAGAAATTAGAGAAACCGTACCTTTTATGATAGCTCTGAAGAAAATGAAATACCAAGGAATTAACCTAACTAAGTAAGTAAAAGACCTTTTCGATGAAAACTACAGTACTCTGAAAAAAGAGATTCTAGAGGATTTCAGAAAATGGAAAGACATTCCCTGCTCCTGGATAGGAAGAACCAACATTATGAAGATGGCCATACTCCCTAAATTGCTATACAGATTTATTGCAATTACTATCAAAATACCATCAACATACCTCAAAGACCTGGAGAAATCATTCCTAAAATTTATTTGGAACCAAAAAAGACCCATAATTGCAAAGACAATTCTGGGCAACAAAGGTAAGGCAGGAGGCATTACAATTCCTGACCTAAAATTATACTATAAAGCTACAGTAATAAAATCAGCATGGTATTGGCAAAAAGTAGACCCGAGGATCAAAGGAATAGATTAGAAGATACAGAGGCAAATACAAACACACTCAGCCACCTTATCTTCAACAAGGTGGCCAAATACACTTACTGGAAGAAAGATAGCCTCTTTAACAAATGGTGCTGGAAAAACTGGCTCTCTATATGTTGAAAACTAAAACTTGACCCAAGTCTATCACCATGCACTAAACTAAAGTCTAAATGGCTTAAAGATCTAAATGTTAAAAGAGAAACATTAAATCTCCTGGAAGAGAAAGTGGGAGAAAACCTTGAAGACATTGGGGTAGGCAAAAAATTCATGGACAAAAATCAAAATACACATTTAACACTTGAAAGAATCAGTAAATGGGACTTCCTTCAGCCAAAAAGTTTTTGTACATTTAAAGAAATTACCAACATAGTGAAAAGACAACCCACAAATTTTGAAAATATTTTAACTAATAAGTATTCAGACAAACATCTTCTATCTAGAATTTATAAAGAACTAAAAACCATTAGGGTCCCAAAATTCAAACACCCAATCCAGACATGGGCATCTGAGATGAACACAAACTTCTCAGAGAAAAAAATTCAGCAAGCCTATAAGTACATGAAGAAATGCTCCACATTATTAGCCATTCGTGAAATGCAAATTAAAACAACACTTACTACCATCTCACCCTAGAAGGAATGGCTATCATAAAGAAATCAACCAACAACAAATGTTGGAGAGGCTGTGGGCAAAAAGGAACCTTTCTCCACTGCTGGTGGAAATGCAGATTGGTGCAACCATCATGGAAAGCGGTGTGAAGACTCCTTAAAAACTAGAACTGGGGCCTGGGGAGACAGCTCCGTGGCACAAGTTCCTGCTTGGCAAGTGCAAGGTCGTGAGTTTGAACCCTGGTCCAGAAAAAAAAAAAAAAAAAACCTAAAAGTGCAAATCCCATTCAATCCAGCTATCCCCCTACTGGGAATTTTCCCAGAAGAATTGAAAACATCATATCATAATGATATCTGTGCACCTATGTTTATAGAGGCCCAATTTGTAATAGCCGAATCTTGGAAACAACCAAAATGCCCATCATTTGAAGAATGGTTGAAAAACATGTGGTATTTTTATACAATGGAATATTACTCAGCTATAAAGAATGATAAACTGGAAGACTTCATATATAAATGGATGTATATTGAACATATAGTCATAAATGAAATAAACCAGACTTACATGTGTAAATATCGCATAGTCTCCCTAGTGTAAGAAATCTAAAGAAGAAATAAAAATGAAAAGGCATAACACAGCTGAATGGAAATCAAAGTCTTATAGATTAAACAACGAAGTGACAGGAAGCAGAAAAGAGAGGAAACATAGCAGAAGCAAAACCATACACTTACGTACACAGGATAAATTCGATATTGGTCCTAGGAACCTTCAAAAGGTTTTTCTCATTGATGATAGCAGCGTGCAACACTGGAACTATGCTTGGAATGCGTATTGTTCTGGTCTTTTAGATATGCACTGCTTCCAATGTAAACTCTTCCTTTCCACCTGTTTTTCCCTCTGCCTTAACATCACTGATTTCGTTCTCTCATTCTTTCTCTAGATAAAGGGTGATGGGGTATCAAATGAACTGGGAGGGCTTATTAACCACCTCTTTGACCTGCCTCTCCTGCAAGTACTCTGTCTGGTCTTCTTCGAGATGGAGGATCACCTTGGTGCCTCAGCCAATGGGCTCACCGTGGTCACCACAGAGAGGAAATGATCCCCCAGCAGAAGACTCCCAGGCATATTGCTCATCATCACTGTGCTTTGTGATCATGACAACTTTCTCTGCCACCAAATAAGCAAAGAAAAATCCAATGCCCAACTGCCCAGTCATGGAGATGTCAGCACCAGCCTGAAGAGCCTCCATGAATGCTTTCATGCCGAACTTGGCAATTGTTCCCAAGTTGTTTATGAGGTCAGCCTTGGTCATGCCGATGCCTGTGTCCACCAAAGTTAGTGTCTGCTCCTGAGGGTTGGGGATGATGTCAATCTTCAGCTCCTTGCCACTGTCCAACTTGGAAGAGTCTGTCAGGCTCTCATACCAGATCTTGTCCAAGGCATCAGCAGCATTAGAAGTCAACTTCCAAAAGAAACTTTCTTTGTTGGAGTAGAAGGTATTAATGATGAGAGACATGAGCTGGGCAATTTCTGCCTGAAAGGTGAAAGTTTCCATCCCCTTCTCCCCATAGTGGGTCTCCTCAGGCATCTTGACCGCAAAGGGTTGAGATACAAGAGGGCAAGTTGGCTCAGACCGTGTCCGACATGCCACAGAAGCAGAGCCACACAGTGGTGACTCAAGAGAGCTGCTCTAAGCTTGGTTTTTACCAGGAGGATTTCGTGTTTCTTAACGCTGACCAGACTCTCCATCAAGTACAGCACAAGCATTCCACCTCTACTTTTTTACACAGCATCTCCAAACCCTTCCTAATTTCACCATTTTCCTATCCAAATTTTTCTTTCCTTTTGAGGTTTCTTTCCATTTTACAGTTTCTGCGATGTGTTTTGCATCTTACATATACTTTAAGCTTTTCACGCTAGAGAGACACTATGATATTTATACGTATCAGTCAGATTTATGTCATTTATGAGTATGCTCTTCAATTGCATACATTTACACATAAAAGTCTCAAATTTATCCTTCTTTATGGATGAGTAGTATTTCATTATATAAAATGGCCACATCTTTTCTATCCATTCCTCAGTTGACGGGCATTTGTGTTATTTCCAAGAGTTCACTATGACAACTCGTGCTGCTATAAACATGGGTGTACATACATCACTAGGATGCGGTGTTTTTAATTTCCCTGGGAAGATGCCCAGAAGGAGAAGAGCTGGGTGAAATGGGACTCCTAATCCTAGTTTTTCAAGGAGTCTTTACACTGATTTCAGGTTATTACATCAGATTATTCTCCCACCAAGAATGGAGAAGGGTTCTTTTTCCACACAGCCCCAGCCAGCACATGCTACTGTTGATTTCTTGATGATTCTTTCTGGGGTAACATGGAATTTCGGAGTTGTTTTAATTTGCATGTCTTGAATGGCCAGTGATTCTGAAAATTTTTTCACATATTAATTTGCTGTTTTTCTTTCAGGCCTGAATTCTATGTACACATTTCAGATGCTCATTTTTGGATTGGGTGTTTAACTTTGCGAGGTCTGATTTTTTCGGGTTCTTCATATGCATTTGATACTTTGTCTGTTGAACAGCTGGTAAACATTTTTTCTTATACTCTGTGTTGTCTTTTTGCTGTGTTCTTGGTTTCTCTTGCTTTGCAAAAGTTTTATAAAAAGGCTCGTTGTACAGTAGTGCTAATGGCTTCTCAGTTATGTGCCAGCATACGGTACCTGTCATTTGTGCAGTTTTGTGTGGTCAGCCCCTGTCAGTGAACTCGTGGGAGCTTGAGACTGTCCCCATCCTTTTGGCTTAGCAGAGGAAAAATGGTTGAAGCAGATTACCCAGGAAAGGTCTTCATTGGTGGGCTTAATACAGAAACAAATGAGAAAGTTCTTGAAACAGTATTTGGAAAATGTGGACAGATAGGAGAAGCACTCTTGATGAAAGACTGAGAAACCAATAAATCAAGAGGATTTGCTTTTGTTACCTTTGAAAGCCCAGCAGATGCTAAGGATGCAGCCAGGGACATGAATAGAAAGTCCTTAGATGGGTAAGCCATGAAAATGGAACAGGCCACCAAATCATCATTTGAAAGTGGTAGGTCCATCAAATAGCTCAGCGGATTAAAGCACCCGCAAGCAGGCACAGTGGCCAGGGTTCTATCCCTGGGACGGCTGTGCTGGCCCCGCCCTCAGAGCACGCTGAAATGGCAGTTGTGACTGGGCATGGTGGTGCATGCTTGTAATCCCAGCACTTGGGAGGCTGTAAACAGGCAGATCATTGAGTCTGATCTGGTAGTGAGAACCTGAACACCCTGTAGACACTTCCCTAAAACAAAAACAAAAAAAAATGGAAGTCGTAGACAAGGACCATCTCCACATGCCAGAAGCAGAGGTCTTAGAGGAACTAGGGGACTCCCTCACATGGAGAGCACATGGATGATGGTGGCTATTCTATGAATTTTATCATGAGTTCTTCCAGAGAACCCCTTCAGTGAAGAGAGGACCAGCACCACGAAGTGGGGGTCCTCCTCCTAAAAGATCAGCTCTGTCAGTACCAGTTTGAAGCAGCAGTGGAATGGGAGGAAGAGCCCCGTATCACGTGGAAGAGATAGTTACAGATGTCCCCCTGGAAGGCAACCCCTGCCTTCTCATGGAGATGTTTATTTGTTTTCAAGAGATGGTGGATATTCAACTAAAGACAGCTATTCAAGCAGAGATTACCCAACTTCTTCTGATACAAGAGATTGTGCCCCACCACCAAGAGACTACACTTAACGTGATTATGGTCATTCCAGTTCACTTGATGACTACCCATCCAGAGGCTATGGTGATAGAAATGGATATGGTCGAAATTGTGACTAGTCAGATCATCTGAGTGGGGGTTCCTACAGAGATTCATATGAGTTATGGTAACTCACGTAGGGCTTCACCTACACGAGGGGCCCCATCATCTTATGCTGGAAGCCGTCATTATGATCATTACAGCAGCTCAGGAGACAGATATGATGGAAACTGAGACATTTACTCAAGGAGCCAGAGCAGTCTCTACTGATGTGGTCACGATCGGGTTGGCAAACACGAACAATGGCTTCCCCCTTCTATGGAAAGGGGATACCCTCCTCCACGTGATTCCTATAGCAGTTCAAGCACAGAGAACCAAGAGGTGGTGATAGTGGAGGAGGGAGATCTGGTAGAAGGGAGGCAGAAGCAAATACTAGAAACAAAACTTTGGACCACAATCCCTGTTCAAAGAAACAAACAAAAAGTGGAAACTACAGTAAGTACAAGGTTGTGAGTTTGAACCCCGGTCCCACCAAAAAAAAAAAAAAAAAAAAAAAAAAGTGGAAACTATACTGTCATAACTACCCAAGGACTATTAGAAGGAAATTGTGTAACCTTTTTTAAATGTCCTGTTAGGAACATAAATTTTATGTTCTTGTGAGGAAAGAAAAGTAAAACATGTTTAATTTTATTTGATTTTATGACTTGCTCTCAACAAGCAAATGTTTAAGTTTGTAAGGATTGACTTATTGTACTAGTGTTGTAATTTTCCAAGTAAGTGTCCCTAAAAATTGGGTAGGACCACTTCCTACCCCATTTTTCCCATAAATAAAATAAAGAGTTCTGAGCTCTTCCACAAACATCCAGCCATCTAGATCTACACTGATGATTTCCATTGAGAGATGAACCATTTTACCTGTACAGACAAGCTAGCTATTAGAGGGTGGTCAGGTATGCTACTCTTGGTATTTCAGGGTGTGTTCCAGCTGAAATCTCCATGTTCTCAATATTAAAAGTCCTTAGATCAGATATGTAAGGAAAGTATTATGTAAGGAAAGTATTATTCACCCAGTAAACTCAAAAACACATAATGCTGACCATAATTTGCCTTTATGACTTTTCCTTGGGAGTCTGCAAGAACTTCCTCTTACCCCTCCCACAGTAGGACCATTTAAGTGTGTATTAAACAAGTGCAGAATACTAAATAAAAAGTTTGGCCAAAATCAACCAAAAATTTATGGAAAGATGAGATTTAAGTTGTTAATTCTTTGTGATCGTTCCTGTGTGATCTGAGTTTTAATGATAAAGTCTGCCTATGCCAGTGTTTCCTAGAGTTTTGCCAATTTTGTCTTCCAGCACATAAATTACTATTTTTTTTCTCAATTTTTCTTTGATACAGCATCTTGCTACACAGTTTAGATTCGTAGTGATCCTCCTGTCTCAGCCTCCCCAGCACTGACATTACTATTGTGTGCCACCATGCCTGGTTTTGGGGTCCTCATGACATGCATTACTAGGATTCAACTTGCATGTGCTAGGGAGGCACTTTGACCACCAATCTGTCTTCTAATAGATGCCCTGTTTCTATTTTAATATTTAGATTTTTTATCTTTTTAAAAATTAGTTGAGTGCACAGAGAAATATGTGGGTTAAATTTTAGGGCTGGCAAGATAGCTCAGCAGTCTAAAGCACCTGCTTAGGCAAGCTTAGGAAAGCGCAGGGACCTCGGTTCTATCCCCAGCACCACAATCTGTGCTAGCTCCACCCCCAGGACAGGCTGAGCCAGCCATAACATAAATAAATAAATAAAAATTTTAAAAAAATTAATCTGTTCCATTAACGTTTGGGTCTGTTTTCTGCCACTACCTCGCTGTTTTATCACTGCAGCTCTGCACTACATTTCAAGTCAGTGGTTGCAATGCCTCTACCTTGCCAGTGTTGTTCAGGATTTCCTTTGCTATTCTAGGTCTCTTCTGGTGCCAAATGAATTATAGGATTATTTTCTCTAATTCTATTCTAATTTTAATCAGAATTTCATACAATCGGTGTAACAGTTTTGGAAATATGATCATTTACATTATTTTAGTTCTTTCTGCCCAAGAAAATCAGACACCTTTCTATTTTCTGATATCTACTTTAATTTCAGAGTATCATAGTTGTCAATGTAGAGTTCTTTTACAACCTTCTTTAGATAAACTCCTAGGTATTTAATTTTTTGTATGCTACTGTGAATGGTGCTGTTTCCCTAATTTCTCTCTCACCAAATTTGTTTTTCTTATATAGGAATGCTATTGATATCTAAGTGTTCAGTTTGTACCCAGCTATGCCACTGAATTTGCTTATTAAATCCAGCACATTTTAATGGTATCTTGGGGTTCTCTGTATACAGTATTCATCTCATCTGCAAAAAATCACAATTTAACTTCCTTTCCTATAGTTATTCCTTTTATTTCATTACTGAAATGTCCATGTCCCATGTCGCCTTTGAAATTTTAGTAAACTCTTAGCTGTAAGCTACGAATGAAAAGAAAGCTAAACTCTTCTAACATATAATGGTACAAGATGAATATTTGCATTCTAAAAGGTACAAATAGCCATTATACAAAGAAATGGGTCAATGAATACAAAGTCTAGCAGGGAAAACATTGACACCTATGGTTCTATGTCCTGAATTCTGGAAATCTGAAGCAAGATATGAATTCCAAAGGTCTTAGTGGCTCTGGCCCTATGGCACATCTGGTGGTTGTAGGTTCCACTGATCTGTCTTGGATCTGCTTTGCTTTCTCAGTGCACCTTTCTTGAAACAATATAGCTCTCAATTTCTCCAAACTGATGGCAATTGAGATAGGGTGTGGTGGTGTGCGCCTGTAATCCCAGGTCTTGGGAGGCTGTAAACAGGTGCATCACTATGAGTCTGATCTAATAGTAAGACCCTGAACATGATGTAGACCCTTCCCTAAAACACAAAGAAAAGAAAAGAAACAGAATCCAACAATATTCTGCGTACAAGAAACTCATTTAACTCATAAAGAAACTCATAGGCTGAAACTCAAAGGGTGGAATAAAATGCTACATGCTCAGGACATCAGAAAAAAGTGAGGGTAGCAATCCTGTTTTCAGGCAATTTGAACTTCAAACCAAGAATAAACAAATGATATAAAGAAGGCAACTACATATTGGTTAGGGAAAAAATTGAAGAGGAAGAGATAACAGTCATAAATATGTATGCACCAAATACGGCAGCACTAAACTCTATAAGGCAAATTTTAATGTACATGAAAAATCTATTACCCAATACAACAGTCTTAAAGGGAGTTTAACACTCCCTTATCCCAAAAAGATAGGTCAAGCAGACAAAAATTTGTGAAGAGCTAACAGCGTTAAGCAGACCTTTGAACAAATGGACTTAGTAGATATATATGGTGTTCCACTCAACAACATCTGAATACACATTCTTTTCAGCTGTACATGGGATGTTTTCTAAGACAGATCAAATACTAGTCCATAGGTCATGATTAAGTATATGCCGGAAAGCAAAAATTATCCCATGCATATTATCTGACCACACTGCAATGAAACTGCAAATTTATGACAAAGAAACCACAAAACCCCCATGAACATATGGAAATTAAATAACATCCTCTTCAGCAATCAATGGATTACAGATGAAATTAAATAAGAAATTAAACAATATCTACAATCCAATGAAAATTCAAGCCCAACTTAACAAAATTTGTGGGATGCAATAAAAGCAGTTTTTAGAGGGAAATTTATAGCTGTGAACTTACTTAGGAAAATAGAACAAGAACAAATAAATAACCTAATGCTATACCTTAAGCTTCTAGAAAAAGAAGAGCAAACCAAACCCAAAGCCCAAAGATGGGAGAAAACCATAAATATTAGAGCAAAAATTAATGCAATTGAGACAAAGAAAACAATACAAAGAATTAATGAGGCAAAACAAGAGACTGAGGAATGCATTAGTGTTAAACTAGTTCTTGCCAGAGCCCTAGGAAAGAAATGTGTCAGTTGCACTCAGCTGCTGTGCAGAATCATGAGGAAAAAGCTATACCAGGCCATGTGACCATGGGCAAGGGAGTCTCCAACAAGCCTCAGGGCAAGATGTCCTTGTACACCTTCTTCTTGCAGACCTGCCATGAGGAGCACAAGAAGAAGCACCCAACTCCTTGGTCAACTTTGCCAAGTTCTCCAAGAAGTGCTCAGAAAGATGGAAGACCATGTCTGCCAGGAAAAGTTGAAGTTTGAAGACATGGTGAAGTGATAAAGCTCTCTATGACACGAAGATGATAAATTATGTTCCTCCCAAAGCTGGTGATAAGAGAAGAAGGAAGATACTCCTAAAAGACCATCATCTGCCTTTTTCCTGTTTTTCTCTGAGCATCACCCAAAGATCAAAAGTGAAACCCAGGCCTGTCTGTTGGAGATACTGCAAAAAACCTGGGTGAAATGTGGTCTGAGCAGTCAGCCAAAGATAAACAACCATGTAAACAAAAAGTGACTAAATGAAATGAAAAATACAAAAAGGATATTGCTGTATGCCATGCCAAGGGCAGAAGTGAAGCAGGAAAGAAGGGCCTGGGAGGGCAACAGGCTCCAAGGAGAAGAGTGAAGCAGAAGATGAGGAGGAGGAGGAAGAGGAGGAAGATGAAGAATAAATGGCTGTCCTGTAATGGCATAAGGAGTGTGTGTGTGTGTGTGCTCAGGCAATTGTTTTGCTAAGAATGTGAATTCAAATGTAGCTCAACATTAGCTTCAGTAGAAAAACTGTACAGATTTTTGTATAGCTGATAAAATTCTTTGTAGAATAAATAGTTTTTTAAAAAAAATTCAGGTCGTAGCTTTTGAGGGGCTACTACATACAGTTTAATTTTAAAGTTTTTGATGTTGAATGTTCCTAAATATTTAATGTTTCTTTCATGTGTATGGTAACACAACAAATTTGCAGGAACTAGTACCAATAGTAAGTTTTGGGTTGTTTAGGATGTTGCATTTTGTGTTTTTTTACATTGTAATAAAATTATGTATATTAAAAAAGAATTAATGAATCAAAAAGCTGGTTCTTTGAAAGATTAAATAAAATTGATAAACTCCTAGCTAACCTCACCAAAAAGAGGGGGAAAAAACTCAAATTCAAGCAATAAAGTACAAAAAGGGTGAAATTACTACAGACCCTGTGGAAATTGAGAAGATCATTAGTAGCTACTTTGAAAATCTTTATTCTCACAGAATCAAGGACACAGAAAAAAAAAGATTCCTAGATAGGTGCAAAGTACCAAAATTGAGTCAAGAGATACAAAAACTCTGAATGACCCAATATCAGATAATGAAATTTAAAATGTAAAAAACAAAAAACAAAAAACAAAAAACAACTTGGCTGCAAAGAAAAGCACAAGTGTATATGTATTCACAGCTGAATTCTACAAAGTACTCCTTAAACTCTTCAATGAAATTGAAAAAGAAGAAATACTCCCAAAAATCATTTCTGAAGGCAAGGATTATACTAATACTAAAACCAGAGACAGATGCAACTGAAAGAGGGAACTGTAGGCCAATCTCCTATAGGAACATAGATGCAAAAATCTTCAATAGGAACCCGCAATAGAATACTGCAAATCAAGAAAATTATACACCATGACCAGGTAGTATTGATCCCAGGCATGCAAGGATGATTCAATATGCACAAATCTATAAATGTAATATACTATATCAATAGAGCAAAAAAACCCCATATGATTATCTCAAATGATGCAGAAAAATGCTTTTGACAAAGTCCAACACTCATTCATGATCAAAGCCCTACAGAAAATTAGAATAGATGGCCTCTACCTCAATCTGATGAAAGCCATCAATGAGAGGTCGGCAAGATAGCTCAGTGGACTAAAGCACCTGCTTAGTCCACTTTAGGCAAGTTCAGGGACCACAGTTTGATCCCTAGCACCACAAGCATGCCAGCCCTGCCCCCAGGACAGGCTGAGCCAGGCACAGAGTTTGGGAGTCATGGCATATGCCTGTAATCCCAGAGCTGGGGAGGCTGAAAACAGGTAGATCACTATAAGTCTGAACTGCATAGCAAGACCTTGTAACAACTAAATACAATAAAATAAAAAAATCCATCTATGACAATTCAACAGCCAACATAAGTCTAAAATGGGAAAAACTAAAATTTTTTACTCTGAAATCCAGTACAACACAAAGATGGTCTTTATCACCACTCCTATTCAATATAGTTCTGGAATCATCATCCAGAGCCATTAGGCAAGGGCGAGAATCAAAAAGAAAAGAATAAATAAAGAAGTTAAACTATCGTTATTTGCAGATGACATGATACTCTATTCGGAAGAACCAAAAAATTCCACCAAAAAGCTCCCAGAATTAATAAACAAATTCAGTAGCATAGCAGGTTACAAAGACAATACCCAAAAATCAATAGCATTCCTCTACACAGACCACAAACACACTGAGAGAGAAATTAGAGAAACGGTATCCTTCACAATAACATCCAAAAAATGAAATACTTAGAAATTAATCTAACTAAGGAAGTAAAAGATCTATATAATGAAAATTACAGTACTCTGAAAGAAGAAATGACAGAGGATTTCAGAAAATGGAAGGATATTCCTTGCTCCTGGATAGGAAGAACCAACATTGTGAAAATGGCCATACTACCGAAATTGTGATACAGATTTAACACAGTCCCTATCAAAATACCACCAACACATGTCATAGCTCTAGAAAAAAAATTCTAAAATTTATTTGAAATGAAAAGACCAGTTAGGTGGTTCAGCAAACTAAAGCACCTGCTTAGGCAGGGCGCAGTGGCTGGGGTTCAATTCCCGGCATGCCCTGTTGGCCCTACTCCTGGGGCATGCTGAGACAGTGATTAACTGGACGTGATGGTGCAAACCTGTGATTCCAGCGCTGGGGAGCCTGAAAATAGGAGGATAAGTATGAGTCCAATCTCCATAGTGAGGCCCTATACACCCTGTATACCTTGTGTCAAATACATAAAAAAAAATTATTTGGAACAAGAAAAGACCTAAAATAGCAAAGGCAGTCCTAGGTAACAAAGGCAAGGCAGGACGCATTACAATCCCCTATTTGCAATTATACGACAAAGTTACTGTGATAAAATCATAGTTCTGGCAAAATAAATAAATAAATAAATAAATAAATAAATAAATAAATAAATAAATAAAATAAGAGACCCAAGGATCAATGGAACAGAGTAGAAAATGCAGGTACAACTACAAACACACTCTGCCATCTTATCTTTGACAAAGTGGCCAAAGATGTTTCCTGGAAGAAAGATAGCCTGTTTGCCAAATGATGCTGGAAAAAATGGCTGTCCACATGCCAAAAGCTAAAAGTAGACCCAGGTGTATTCCCATGCACTAAAGGAAAGTCAAAATGAATTAAAGATCTAAACATTAAATCAAAACCACTAAATCTCCTGAGAGAGAAAGTAGGTGGAAATCTCCAAGACATAGGGATAGGCAGGCAGTTCATGAAGAAATATTAAACTGCACAGGATATGGGAACCCTTCTCTACTGCTGGTGGGAATGTGGCCTGGTACAATCATTATGGAAATCAGTGTGGAGACTCCTCAAAACCCCAGGGCTGGCCAGCGAGATGGTTCAACGGTCTAAAGCGCCTGCTTAGGAAAGCTTAGGCAACCGCAGGGACCGCGGTTAGATCCCCAGAACCTCATATACTCTAGCCCCACCCTCAGAGCAGGCTGAGACAGCCATAAAAAAACAACAACAAAAAAAAACCAAACAATACCTAGGACTGAAAATCTCATTTCACCCAGCTCTTCCCTTTCCTGGAATTTACCTCAAAGAACTGAAAACATCATAGCACAGTGATATATGTGCACCCATGTTTATATCAGCACAATTGTCATAGCCAAATCTTGCAAGCAACCAAAATGCCCATCACCTGAGGAATGGATGAAAAAGATGTATTTTTAGGGCTGGGGTGATAGCTCCATGGCACAAGTGCCTGCCTGGCAAGTGCAAGGTTGTGAGTTTGAACCCCAGTCCTGTAAGAAAACAAAACAAAGCAAAACAAAACTGATGTATTTTTATACAGTGGAGTATTACTCAACTATAAAGAAAGACAAATTCGAAGTCTTCATTGGTTAAGTGGATGCAACCAGAGGCTATACTTATAAGTGAAATAAATCAGACCCACATGTGTAAATATCTTGTCTCCCTAGTGTAAGAACCCAAAAGAAGAAATAAAACCTGAAAGGGATAACAGATACAGTAAAATGGAAAGAAATGGAATTTAAGAAATAAACAATGAAATTGAGAAAAAGGAGAAAAGAATGGAAATAAGGTAGGGGGAAAACATGGGCTGACGTGATTGTACTAAAAATTTCCATCAGTTTTATGAAAAGAACAGGTAATGTGTAGAATTTTCACTTTCACTAACTCTGTATGTGATATCTGTGATCTAAGCAACTACATCAAGGGCAGCAATGTGCAATACAAAAATTGAATATGTGTCATCTTGGTCTTGTAAATGTGCACCATTTCTAATGTCATATCAATTATTACTAGGGCCAGCCAGATAGCTCTCTGAATTAAAGTAACTGCTTAGGCAGAGCGCAGGAGGCCAGGGTTCAATCCCCAGCATGCCATGCCAGGCCCACCTGCGGGGAATGCTGAGACCTCACTGAGACTGGGCTTGGTGGCATGCTTCTGTAATCCCAGCTGCTTGGGAGTCTGAAAACAGGAGGATCACTATGAGTCCTATCTGTATAGTGAGACTGTATAAATCCTGTAATAGATACATTAAAAATAAATAAATATTAATTATTACCATACTCTACTTAAAATAATTTTTAAAAATGTTAAAAAGGAAAAAAAAAAAGAGATAAGAAAAAAATTTAAGATTTCTTGAAAGCAAGCAGTAACATTTAATCACATGTTCAATGTTACATAACTATGTCTGTTAATCTGAGCAACAGCCAGGCATGGTGGTGAATTCCTGTAATCCCAGCACTTGGAAGGCCGAGGTAGGAGGATAGGTGTGAGTTTCAGACCAGCCTGGGCTACAAAAATGAGTTCAAGGCCAGCCTGAACTACATGGCTTCACCCTGTCTTATAAAGACAAAAAACAAAACAAAACAAACAAACAAACAACAACAACAAAACCTGAGCAACATATTTGAGAATAAAAGTAGATAAGATATTAACTATTATTATTCATCTATCCTTGTTTTGACTATCTGTAACATATGTATTGCTGTATGTTATTCTCTCTTTAGTTCCGACCTTTGTCCTTA